>JAKWIX010000105.1:0-56911 GCA_027704785.1 Solanum chmielewskii
GAGGGATGCAACACGAGGACTTCCCAGGGGGTCACCCATCCTAGTACTACTCTCGCCCAAGCACGCTTAACTTCGGAGTTCTGATGGGATCCGGTGCGTTAGTGCTGGTATGATCGCATCCGTCATCATGCACTAAATCTATTAAACACAACCTTCCTCCCAACGCCCTAGCCCGCCCCCCGCTTTAAAACCCTCCACGCACCGACGCACGACGACGCCCGTCACGCCCATCCCCGACGCCACCATCCCATATCCTAATGACGTCTCAATCCGAACGTATTTTCCGCAAAAAAAATAAAATAAATTTAGTATATTTTTTTTCAATTACGAGATCAAATTTCAACAAAAAGGAGGGATGCAACACGAGGACTTCCCAGGGGGTCACCCATCCTAGTACTACTCTCGCCCAAGCACGCTTAACTCGGAGTTCTGATGGGATCCGGTGGTTAGTGCGTTGATTGCATCCGTCATTCATTGCCTCTAAAATATTAAACACAACCTTCCTCCCAACGCCCTAGCCCGCCCCCCGCTTTAAAACCCTCCACGCACCGACGCACGACGACGCCCGTCACGCCCATCCCCGACGCCACCATCCCATATCCTAATGACGTCTCAATCCGAACGTATTTTCCGCAAAAAAATAAATAAATTAGTATATTTTTTTTTCAATTACGAGATCAAATTTCAACAAAAAGGAGGGATGCAACACGAGGACTTCCCAGGGGGTCACCCATCCTAGTACTACTCTCGCCCAAGCACGCTTAACTTCGGAGTTCTGATGGGATCCGGTGCGTTAGTGCTGGTATGATCGCATCCGTCATTCATTGCACTCTAAAATCTATTAAACACAACCTTCCTCCCAACGCCCTAGCCGCCCCCCCGCTTTAAAACCCTCCACGCACCGACGCACGACGACGCCCGTCACGCCCATCCCCGACGCCACCATCCCATATCCTAATGACGTCTCAATCCGAACGTATTTCCGCAAAAAATAAAATAAAATTAGTATATTTTTTTTCAATTACGAGATCAAATTTCAACAAAAAGGAGGGATGCAACACGAGGACTTCCCAGGGGGTCACCCATCTAGTACTACTCTCGCCCAAGCACGCTTAACTTCGGAGTTCTGATGGGATCCGGTGCGTTAGTGCTGGTATGATCGCATCCGTCATTCATTGCACTCTAAAATCTATTAAACACAACCTTCCTCCCAACGCCCTAGCCCGCCCCCCGCTTTAAAACCCTCCACGCACCGACGCACGACGACGCCCGTCACGCCCATCCCCGACGCCACCATCCCATATCCTAATGACGTCTCAATCCGAACGTATTTTCCGCAAAAAAAAAAATAAATTTAGTATATTTTTTTTTCAATTACGAGATCAAATTTCAACAAAAAGGAGGGATGCAACACGAGGACTTCCCAGGGGGTCACCCATCCTAGTACTACTCTCGCCCAAGCACGCTTAACTTCGGAGTTCTGATGGGATCCGGTGCGTTAGTGCTGGTATGATCGCATCCGTCATTCATTGCACTCTAAAATCTATTAAACACAACCTTCCTCCCAACGCCCTAGCCCGCCCCCCCGCTTTAAAACCCTCCACGCACCGACGCACGACGACGCCCGTCACGCCCATCCCCGACGCCACCATCCCATATCCTAATGACGTCTCAATCCGAACGTATTTTCCGCAAAAAAAAAAAAAATTAGTATATTTTTTTTTCAATTACGAGATCAAATTTCAACAAAAAGGAGGGATGCAACACGAGGACTTCCCAGGGGGTCACCCATCCTAGTACTACTCTCGCCCAAGCACGCTTAACTTCGGAGTTCTGATGGGATCCGGTGCGTTAGTGCTGGTATGATCGCATCCGTCATTCATTGCACTCTAAAATCTATAAACACCAACCTTCCTCCAACGCCCTAGCCCGCCCCCCGCTTTAAAACCCTCCACGCACCGACGCACGACGACGCCCGTCACGCCCATCCCCGACGCCACCATCCCATATCCTAATGACGTCTCAATCCGAACGTATTTTCCGCAAAAAAATAAAATAAAATTTAGTATATTTTTTTTTCAATTACAAGATCAAATTTCAACAAAAAGGAGGGATGCAACACGAGGACTTCCCAGGGGGTCACCCATCCTAGTACTACTCTCGCCCAAGCACGCTTAACTTCGGAGTTCTGATGGGATCCGGTGCGTTAGTGCTGGTATGATCGCATCCGTCATTCATTGCACTCTAAAATCTATTAAACACAACCTTCCTCCCAACGCCCTAGCCCGCCCCCCGCTTTAAAACCCTCCACGCACCGACGCACGACGACGCGCCGTCACGCCCATCCCCGACGCCACCATCCCATATCCTAATGACGTCTCAATCCGAACGTATTTCCGCAAAAAAAAAATAAATTTAGTATTTTTTTTTTCAATTACGAGATCAAATTTCAACAAAAAGGAGGGATGCAACACGAGGACTTCCCAGGGGGTCACCCATCCTAGTACTACTCTCGCCCAAGCACGCTTAACTTCGGAGTTCTGATGGGATCCGGTGCGTTAGTGCTGGTATGATCGCATCCGTCATTCATTGCACTCTAAAATCTATTAAACACAACCTTCCTCCCAACGCCCTAGCCCGCCCCCGCTTTTAAAACCCTCCACGCACCGACGCACGACGACGCCCGTCACGCCATCCCCGACGCCACCATCCCATATCCTAATGACGTCTCAATCCGAACGTATTTCCGCAAAAAAATAAAATAAATTTAGTATATTTTTTTTTCAATTACGAGATCAAATTTCAACAAAAAGGAGGGATGCAACACGAGGACTTCCCAGGGGGTCACCCATCCTAGTACTACTCTCGCCCAAGCACGCTTAACTTCGGAGTTCTGATGGGATCCGGTGCGTTAGTGCTGGTATGATCGCATCCGTCATTCATTGCACTCTAAAATCTATTAAACACAACCTTCCTCCCACGCCCTAGCCCGCCCCCCGCTTTAAAACCCTCCACGCACCGACGCACGACGACGCCCGTCACGCCCATCCCCGACGCCACCATCCCATATCCTAATGACGTCTCAATCCGAACGTATTTTCCGCAAAAAAAAAAAATAAATTTAGTATATTTTTTTTCAATTACGAGATCAAATTTCAACAAAAAGGAGGGATGCAACACGAGGACTTCCCAGGGGGTCACCCATCCTAGTACTACTCTCGCCCAAGCACGCTTAACTTCGGAGTTCTGATGGGATCCGGTGCGTTAGTGCTGGTATGATCGCATCCGTCATTCATTGCACTCTAAAATCTATTAAACACAACCTTCCTCCCAACGCCCTAGCCCGCCCCCCGCTTTTAAAACCCTCCACGCACCGACGCACGACGACGCCCGTCACGCCCATCCCCGACGCCACCATCCCATATCCTAATGACGTCTCAATCCGAACGTATTTTCCGCAAAAAAAAAAATAAATTTAGTATATTTTTTTTTCAATTACGAGATCAAATTTCAACAAAAAGGAGGGATGCAACACGAGGACTTCCCAGGGGGTCACCCATCCTAGTACTACTCTCGCCCAAGCACGCTTAACTTCGGAGTAGTTGATGGGATCCGGTGCGTTAGTGCTGGTATGATCGCATCCGTCATTCATTGCACTCTAAAATCTATTAAACACAACCTTCCTCCCAACGCCCTAGCCCGCCCCCGCTTTAAAAACCTCCACGCACCGACGCACGACGACGCCCGTCACGCCCATCCCCGACGCCACCATCCCATATCCTAATGACGTCTCAATCCGAACGTATTTCCAAAAAAAAAAAATAAATTTAGTATATTTTTTTTCAATTACGAGATCAAATTTCAACAAAAAGGAGGGATGCAACACGAGGACTTCCCAGGGGGTCACCCATCCTAGTACTACTCTCGCCCAAGCACGCTTAACTTCGGAGTTCTGATGGGATCCGGTGCGTTAGTGCTGGTATGATCGCATCCGTCATTCATTGCACTCTAAAATCTATTAAACACAACCTTCCTCCCAACGCCCTAGCCCGCCCCCCGCTTTAAAAAACCCTCCACGCACCGACGCACGACGACGCCCGTCACGCCCATCCCCGACGCCACCATCCCATATCCTAATGACGTCTCAATCCGAACGTATTTTCCGCAAAAAAATAAAATAAATTAGTATATTTTTTTTCAATTACGAGATCAAATTTCAACAAAAAGGAGGGATGCAACACGAGGACTTCCCAGGGGGTCACCCATCCTAGTACTACTCTCGCCCAAGCACGCTTAACTTCGGAGTTCTGATGGGATCCGGTGCGTTAGTGCTGGTATGATCGCATCCGTCATTCATTGCACTCTAAAATCTATTAAACACAACCTTCCTCCCAACGCCCTAGCCCGCCCCGCTTTTTAAAACCTCCACGCACCGACGCACGACGACGCCCGTCACGCCCATCCCCGACGCCACCATCCCATATCCTAATGACGTCTCAATCCGAACGTATTTTCCGCAAAAAAAAAAATAAATTTAGTATATTTTTTTTTCAATTACGAGATCAAATTTCAACAAAAAGGAGGGATGCAACACGAGGACTTCCCAGGGGGTCACCATCCTAGTACTACTCTCGCCCAAGCACGCTTAACTTCGGAGTTCTGATGGGATCCGGTGCGTTAGTGCTGTATGATCGCATCCGTCATTCATTGCACTCTAAAATCTATTAAACACAACCTTCTCCCAACGCCCTAGCCCGCCCCCCGCTTTAAAACCCTCCACGCACCGACGCACGACGACGCCCGTCACGCCCATCCCCGACGCCACCATCCCATATCCTAATGACGTCTCAATCCGAACGTATTTTCCGCAAAAAAAAAATAAATTTAGTATATTTTTTCAATTACGAGATCAAATTTCAAACAAAAAGGAGGGATGCAACACGAGGACTTCCCAGGGGGTCACCCATCCTAGTACTACTCTCGCCCAAGCACGCTTAACTTCGGAGTTTTGATGGGATCCGGTGCGTTAGTGCTGGTATGATCGCATCCGTCATTCATTGCACTCTAAAATCTATTAAACACAACCTTCCTCCCAACGCCCTAGCCCGCCCCCCGCTTTAAAACCCTCCACGCACCGACGCACGACGACGCCCGTCACGCCCATCCCCGACGCCACCATCCCATATCCTAATGACGTCTCAATCCGAACGTATTTTCCGCAAAAAAATAAAATAAATTTAGTATATTTTTTTTTCAATTACGAGATCAAATTTCAACAAAAAGGAGGGATGCAACACGAGGACTTCCCAGGGGGTCACCCATCCTAGTACTACTCTCGCCCAAGCACGCTTAACTTCGGAGTTCTGATGGGATCCGGTGCGTTAGTGCTGGTATGATCGCATCCGTCATTCATTGCACTCTAAAATCTATTAAACACAACCTTCCTCCCAACGCCCTAGCCCGCCCCCGCTTTAAAACCCTCCACGCACCGACGCACGACGACGCCCGTCACGCCCATCCCCGACGCCACCATCCCATATCCTAATGACGTCTCAATCCGAACGTATTTTCCGCAAAAAAAAAAAATTAGTATATTTTTTTTTCAATTACGAGATCAAATTTCAACAAAAAGGAGGGATGCAACACGAGGACTTCCCAGGGGGTCACCCATCCTAGTACTACTCTCGCCCAAGCACGCTTAACTTCGGAGTTCTGATGGGATCCGGTGCGTTAGTGCTGGTATGATCGCATCCGTCATTCATTGCACTCTAAAATCTATTAAACACAACCTTCCTCCCAACGCCCTAGCCCGCCCCCCGCTTTAAAACCCTCCACGCACCGACGCACGACGACGCCCGTCACGCCCATCCCCGACGCCACCATCCCATATCCTAATGACGTCTCAATCCGAACGTATTTCCGCAAAAAAATAAAATAAATTTAGTATATTTTTTTTTCAATTACGAGATCAAATTTCAACAAAAAGGAGGGATGCAACACGAGGACTTCCCAGGGGGTCACCCATCCTAGTACTACTCTCGCCCAAGCACGCTTAACTTCGGAGTTCTGATGGGATCCGGTGCGTTAGTGCTGGTATGATCGCATCCGTCATTCATTGCACTCTAAAATCTATTAAACACAACCTTCCTCCCACGCCCTAGCCCGCCCCCCGCTTTAAAACCCTCCACGCACCGACGCACGACGACGCCCGTCACGCCCATCCCCGACGCCACCATCCATATCCTAATGACGTCTCAATCCGAACGTATTTCCGCAAAAAAAAAAATAAATTTAGTATATTTTTTTTTCAATTACGAGATCAAATTTCAACAAAAAGGAGGGATGCGAGAACACGCCAGGACTTCCCAGGGGTCACCCATCCTAGTACTACTCTCGCCAAGCACGCTTAACTTCGGAGTTCTGAGGATCCGGTGCGTTAGTGCTGGTATGATCGCATCCGTCATTCATTGCACTCTAAAATCTATTAAACACAACCTTCCTCCCAACGCCCTAGCCCGCCCCCGCTTTAAAACCCTCCACGCACCGACGCACGACGACGCCCGTCACGCCCATCCCCGACGCCACCATCCCATATCCTAATGACGTCTCAATCCGAACGTATTTTCCGCAAAAAAATAAAATAAATTTAGTATATTTTTTTTTCAATTACGAGATCAAATTTCAACAAAAAGGAGGGATGCAACACGAGGACTTCCAGGGGGTCACCCATCCTAGTACTCTCGCCCAAGCACGCTTAACTTCGGAGTTCTGATGGGATCCGGTGCGTTAGTGCTGGTATGATCGCATCCGTCATTCATTGCACTCTAAAATCTATTAAACACAACCTTCCTCCCAACGCCCTAGCCCGCCCCCCGCTTTAAAACCCTCCACGCACCGACGCACGACGACGCCCGTCACGCCCATCCCCGACGCCACCATCCCATATCCTAATGACGTCTCAATCCGAACGTATTTTCCGAAAAAATAAAATAAATTTAGTATATTTTTTTTCAATTACGAGATCAAATTTCAACAAAAAGGAGGGATGCAACACGAGGACTTCCCAGGGGGTCACCCATCCTAGTACTACTCTCGCCCAAGCACGCTTAACTTCGGAGTTCTGATGGGATCCGGTGCGTTAGTGCTGGTATGATCGCATCCGTCATTCATTGCACTCTAAAATCTATTAAACACAACCTTCCTCCCAACGCCCTAGCCCGCCCCCCCGCTTAAAACCTCCACGCACCGACGCACGACGACGCCCGTCACGCCCATCCCCGACGCCACCATCCCATATCCTAATGACGTCTCAATCCGAACGTATTTTCCGCAAAAAAATAAAATAAATTTAGTATATTTTTTTTTCAATTACGAGATCAAATTTCAACAAAAAGGAGGGATGCAACACGAGGACTTCCCAGGGGGTCACCCATCCTAGTACTACTCTCGCCCAAGCACGCTTAACTTCGGAGTTCTGATGGGATCCGGTGCGTTAGTGCTGGTATGATCGCATCCGTCATTCATTGCACTCTAAAATCTATTAAACACACCTTCCTCCCAACGCCCTAGCCCCCCCCCGCTTTAAAACCCTCCACGCACCGACGCACGACGACGCCCGTCACGCCCATCCCCGACGCCACCATCCATATCCTAATGACGTCTCAATCCGAACGTATTTTCCGCAAAAAAAAAAAATAAATTAGTATATTTTTTTTTCAATTACGAGATCAAATTTCAACAAAAAGGAGGGATGCAACACGAGGACTTCCCAGGGGGTCACCCATCCTAGTACTACTCTCGCCCAAGCACGCTTAACTTCGGAGTTCTGATGGGATCCGGTGCGTTAGTGCTGGTATGATCGCATCCGTCATTCATTGCACTCTAAAACTATTAAACACAACCTTCCTCCAACGCCCTAGCCCGCCCCCCGCTTTTAAAACCCTCCACGCACCGACGCACGACGACGCCCGTCACGCCCATCCCCGACGCCACCATCCCATATCCTAATGACGTCTCAATCCGAACGTATTTCCGCAAAAAAAATAAAATAAATTTAGTATATTTTTTTTTCAATTACGAGATCAAATTTCAACAAAAAGGAGGGATGCAACACGAGGACTTCCCAGGGGGTCACCCATCCTAGTAGTACTCTCGCCCAAGCACGCTTAACTTCGGAGTTCTGATGGGATCCGGGCGTTAGTGCTGGTATGATCGCATCCGTCATTCATTGCACTCTAAAATCTATTAAACACAACCTTCCTCCCAACGCCCTAGCCCGCCCCCGCTTTAAAACCCTCCACGCACCGACGCACGACGACGCCCGTCACGCCCATCCCTGACGCCACCATCCCATATCCTAATGAGTCTCAATCCGAACGTATTTTCCGCAAAAAAAATAAATTCGTATATTTTTTTTCAATTACGAGATCAAATTTCAACAAAAAGGATGGATGCAACACGAACACTTCCCAGGGGGTCACCCATCCTAGTACTACTCTCGCCCGAGCACGCTTAACTTCGGAGTTCTGATGGGATCTTGTGCGTTAGTGCTGGTATGATCGCATCCGTCATTTATTGCACTCTAAAATCTATCAAAACACAACCTTCCTCCCAACGCCTTAGCCCGCCCCCCGCTTTAAAACCCTCCATGCACCGACGCACGACGACGCCCGTCACGCCCATCCCCGACGCCACTATCTCATATCCTAATGACGTCTCAATCCGAACGTATTTTCGGCAAAAAGGAGGGATGCAACACGAGGACTTCCCAGGGGGTCACCCATCCTAGTACTACTCTCGCCCAAGCACGCTTAACTTCGGAGTTCTGATGGGATCCGGTGCGTTAGTGCTGGTATGATCGCATCCGTCATTCATTGCACTCTAAAATCTATTAAACACAACCTTCCTCCCAACGCCCTAGCCCGCCCCCCGCTTTAAAACCCTCCACGCACCGACGCACGACGACGCCCGTCACGCCCATCCCCGACGCCACCATCCCATATCCTAATGACGTCTCAATCCGAACGTATTTTCCGCAAAAAAAAAAATAAATTAGTATATTTTTTTTCAATTACGAGATCAAATTTCAACAAAAAGGAGGGATGCAACACGAGGACTTCCCAGGGGGTCACCCATCCTAGTACTACTCTCGCCCAAGCACGCTTAACTTCGGAGTTCTGATGGGATCCGGTGCGTTAGTGCTGGTATGATCGCATCCGTCATTCATTGCACTCTAAAATCTATTAAACACAACCTTCCTCCCAACGCCCTAGCCCGCCCCCGCTTTAAAACCCTCCACGCACCGACGCACGACGACGCCCGTCACGCCCATCCCCGACGCCACCATCCCATATCCTAATGACGTCTCAATCCGAACGTATTTTCCGCAAAAAAATAAAATAAATTTAGTATATTTTTTTTTCAATTACGAGATCAAATTTCAACAAAAAGGAGGGATGCAACACGAGGACTTCCCAGGGGGTCACCCATCCTAGTACTACTCTCGCCCAAGCACGCTTAACTTCGGAGTTCTGATGGGATCCGGTGCGTTAGTGCTGGTATGATCGCATCCGTCATTCATTGCACTCTAAAATCTATTAAACACAACCTTCCTCCCAACGCCCTAGCCCGCCCCCCGCTTTAAAACCCTCCACGCACCGACGCACGACGACGCCCGTCACGCCCATCCCCGACGCCACCATCCCATATCCTAATGACGTCTCAATCCGAACGTATTTTCCGCAAAAAAAAAAAAATAAATTAGTATATTTTTTTTTCAATTACGAGATCAAATTTCAACAAAAAGGAGGGATGCAACACGAGGACTTCCCAGGGGGTCACCCATCCTAGTACTACTCTCGCCCAAGCACGCTTAACTTCGGAGTTCTGATGGGATCCGGTGCGTTAGTGCTGGTATGATCGCATCCGTCATTCATTGCACTCTAAAATCTATTAAACACAACCTTCCTCCCAACGCCCTAGCCCGCCCCCCGCTTTAAAACCCTCCACGCACCGACGCACGACGACGCCCGTCACGCCCATCCCCGACGCCACCATCCCATATCCTAATGACGTCTCAATCCGAACGTATTTTCCGCAAAAAAATAAAATAAATTTAGTATATTTTTTTTACAAAAAGGAGGGATGCAACACGAGGACTTCCCAGGGGGTCACCCATCCTAGTACTACTCTCGCCCAAGCACGCTTAACTTCGGAGTTCTGATGGGATCCGGTGCGTTAGTGCTGGTATGATCGCATCCGTCATTCATTGCACTCTAAAATCTATTAAACACAACCTTCCTCCCAACGCCCTAGCCCGCCCCCCGCTTTAAAACCCTCCACGCACCGACGCACGACGACGCCCGTCACGCCCATCCCCGACGCCACCATCCCATATCCTAATGACGTCTCAATCCGAACGTATTTTCCGCAAAAAAAAAAATAAATTAGTATATTTTTTTTTCAATTACGAGATCAAATTTCAACAAAAAGGAGGGATGCAACACGAGGACTTCCCAGGGGGTCACCCATCCTAGTACTACTCTCGCCCAAGCACGCTTAACTTCGGAGTTCTGATGGGATCCGGTGCGTTAGTGCTGGTATGATCGCATCCGTCATTCATTGCACTCTAAAATCTATTAAACACAACCTTCCTCCCAACGCCCTAGCCCGCCCCCCGCTTTAAAACCCTCCACGCACCGACGCACGACGACGCCCGTCACGCCCATCCCCGACGCCACCATCCCATATCCTAATGACGTCTCAATCCGAACGTATTTTCCGCAAAAAAATAAAATAAATTTAGTATATTTTTTTTCAATTACGAGATCAAATTTCAACAAAAAGGAGGGATGCAACACGAGGACTTCCCAGGGGGTCACCCATCCTAGTACTACTCTCGCCCAAGCACGCTTAACTTCGGAGTTCTGATGGGATCCGGTGCGTTAGTGCTGGTATGATCGCATCCGTCATTCATTGCACTCTAAAATCTATTAAACACAACCTTCCTCCCAACGCCCTAGCCCGCCCCCCGCTTTAAAACCCTCCACGCACCGACGCACGACGACGCCCGTCACGCCCATCCCCGACGCCACCATCCCATATCCTAATGACGTCTCAATCCGAACGTATTTTCCGCAAAAAAAAAAATAAATTAGTATATTTTTTTTTCAATTACGAGATCAAATTTCAACAAAAAGGAGGGATGCAACACGAGGACTTCCCAGGGGGTCACCCATCCTAGTACTACTCTCGCCCAAGCACGCTTAACTTCGGAGTTCTGATGGGATCCGGTGCGTTAGTGCTGGTATGATCGCATCCGTCATTCATTGCACTCTAAAATCTATTAAACACAACCTTCCTCCCAACGCCCTAGCCCGCCCCCCGCTTTAAAACCCTCCACGCACCGACGCACGACGACGCCCGTCACGCCCATCCCCGACGCCACCATCCCATATCCTAATGACGTCTCAATCCGAACGTATTTTCCGCAAAAAAAAAAATAAATTAGTATATTTTTTTTTCAATTACGAGATCAAATTTCAACAAAAAGGAGGGATGCAACACGAGGACTTCCCAGGGGGTCACCCATCCTAGTACTACTCTCGCCCAAGCACGCTTAACTTCGGAGTTCTGATGGGATCCGGTGCGTTAGTGCTGGTATGATCGCATCCGTCATTCATTGCACTCTAAAATCTATTAAACACAACCTTCCTCCCAACGCCCTAGCCCGCCCCCCGCTTTAAAACCCTCCACGCACCGACGCACGACGACGCCCGTCACGCCCATCCCCGACGCCACCATCCCATATCCTAATGACGTCTCAATCCGAACGTATTTTCCGCAAAAAAAAAATAAATTTAGTATATTTTTTTTTCAATTACGAGATCAAATTTCAACAAAAAGGAGGGATGCAACACGAGGACTTCCCAGGGGGTCACCCATCCTAGTACTACTCTCGCCCAAGCACGCTTAACTTCGGAGTTCTGATGGGATCCGGTGCGTTAGTGCTGGTATGATCGCATCCGTCATTCATTGCACTCTAAAATCTATTAAACACAACCTTCCTCCCAACGCCCTAGCCCGCCCCCCGCTTTAAAACCCTCCACGCACCGACGCACGACGACGCCCGTCACGCCCATCCCCGACGCCACCATCCCATATCCTAATGACGTCTCAATCCGAACGTATTTTCCGCAAAAAAATAAAATAAATTAGTATATTTTTTTTTCAATTACGAGATCAAATTTCAACAAAAAGGAGGGATGCAACACGAGGACTTCCCAGGGGGTCACCCATCCTAGTACTACTCTCGCCCAAGCACGCTTAACTTCGGAGTTCTGATGGGATCCGGTGCGTTAGTGCTGGTATGATCGCATCCGTCATTCATTGCACTCTAAAATCTATTAAACACAACCTTCCTCCCAACGCCCTAGCCCGCCCCCCGCTTTAAAACCCTCCACGCACCGACGCACGACGACGCCCGTCACGCCCATCCCCGACGCCACCATCCCATATCCTAATGACGTCTCAATCCGAACGTATTTTCCGCAAAAAAAAAATAAATTAGTATATTTTTTTTTCAATTACGAGATCAAATTTCAACAAAAAGGAGGGATGCAACACGAGGACTTCCCAGGGGGTCACCCATCCTAGTACTACTCTCGCCCAAGCACGCTTAACTTCGGAGTTCTGATGGGATCCGGTGCGTTAGTGCTGGTATGATCGCATCCGTCATTCATTGCACTCTAAAATCTATTAAACACAACCTTCCTCCCAACGCCCTAGCCCGCCCCCCGCTTTAAAACCCTCCACGCACCGACGCACGACGACGCCCGTCACGCCCATCCCCGACGCCACCATCCCATATCCTAATGACGTCTCAATCCGAACGTATTTTCCGCAAAAAAATAAAATAAATTTAGTATATTTTTTTTTCAATTACGAGATCAAATTTCAACAAAAAGGAGGGATGCAACACGAGGACTTCCCAGGGGGTCACCCATCCTAGTACTACTCTCGCCCAAGCACGCTTAACTTCGGAGTTCTGATGGGATCCGGTGCGTTAGTGCTGGTATGATCGCATCCGTCATTCATTGCACTCTAAAATCTATTAAACACAACCTTCCTCCCAACGCCCTAGCCCGCCCCCCGCTTTAAAACCCTCCACGCACCGACGCACGACGACGCCCGTCACGCCCATCCCCGACGCCACCATCCCATATCCTAATGACGTCTCAATCCGAACGTATTTTCCGCAAAAAAAAAATAAATTTAGTATATTTTTTTTTCAATTACGAGATCAAATTTCAACAAAAAGGAGGGATGCAACACGAGGACTTCCCAGGGGGTCACCCATCCTAGTACTACTCTCGCCCAAGCACGCTTAACTTCGGAGTTCTGATGGGATCCGGTGCGTTAGTGCTGGTATGATCGCATCCGTCATTCATTGCACTCTAAAATCTATTAAACACAACCTTCCTCCCAACGCCCTAGCCCGCCCCCCGCTTTAAAACCCTCCACGCACCGACGCACGACGACGCCCGTCACGCCCATCCCCGACGCCACCATCCCATATCCTAATGACGTCTCAATCCGAACGTATTTTCCGCAAAAAAAAAAATAAATTAGTATATTTTTTTTTCAATTACGAGATCAAATTTCAACAAAAAGGAGGGATGCAACACGAGGACTTCCCAGGGGGTCACCCATCCTAGTACTACTCTCGCCCAAGCACGCTTAACTTCGGAGTTCTGATGGGATCCGGTGCGTTAGTGCTGGTATGATCGCATCCGTCATTCATTGCACTCTAAAATCTATTAAACACAACCTTCCTCCCAACGCCCTAGCCCGCCCCCCGCTTTAAAACCCTCCACGCACCGACGCACGACGACGCCCGTCACGCCCATCCCCGACGCCACCATCCCATATCCTAATGACGTCTCAATCCGAACGTATTTTCCGCAAAAAAAAAAATAAATTAGTATATTTTTTTTTCAATTACGAGATCAAATTTCAACAAAAAGGAGGGATGCAACACGAGGACTTCCCAGGGGGTCACCCATCCTAGTACTACTCTCGCCCAAGCACGCTTAACTTCGGAGTTCTGATGGGATCCGGTGCGTTAGTGCTGGTATGATCGCATCCGTCATTCATTGCACTCTAAAATCTATTAAACACAACCTTCCTCCCAACGCCCTAGCCCGCCCCCCGCTTTAAAACCCTCCACGCACCGACGCACGACGACGCCCGTCACGCCCATCCCCGACGCCACCATCCCATATCCTAATGACGTCTCAATCCGAACGTATTTTCCGCAAAAAAAAAAATAAATTTAGTATATTTTTTTTTCAATTACGAGATCAAATTTCAACAAAAAGGAGGGATGCAACACGAGGACTTCCCAGGGGGTCACCCATCCTAGTACTACTCTCGCCCAAGCACGCTTAACTTCGGAGTTCTGATGGGATCCGGTGCGTTAGTGCTGGTATGATCGCATCCGTCATTCATTGCACTCTAAAATCTATTAAACACAACCTTCCTCCCAACGCCCTAGCCCGCCCCCCGCTTTAAAACCCTCCACGCACCGACGCACGACGACGCCCGTCACGCCCATCCCCGACGCCACCATCCCATATCCTAATGACGTCTCAATCCGAACGTATTTTCCGCAAAAAAAAAAATAAATTAGTATATTTTTTTTTCAATTACGAGATCAAATTTCAACAAAAAGGAGGGATGCAACACGAGGACTTCCCAGGGGGTCACCCATCCTAGTACTACTCTCGCCCAAGCACGCTTAACTTCGGAGTTCTGATGGGATCCGGTGCGTTAGTGCTGGTATGATCGCATCCGTCATTCATTGCACTCTAAAATCTATTAAACACAACCTTCCTCCCAACGCCCTAGCCCGCCCCCCGCTTTAAAACCCTCCACGCACCGACGCACGACGACGCCCGTCACGCCCATCCCCGACGCCACCATCCCATATCCTAATGACGTCTCAATCCGAACGTATTTTCCGCAAAAAAAAAAATAAATTAGTATATTTTTTTTCAATTACGAGATCAAATTTCAACAAAAAGGAGGGATGCAACACGAGGACTTCCCAGGGGGTCACCCATCCTAGTACTACTCTCGCCCAAGCACGCTTAACTTCGGAGTTCTGATGGGATCCGGTGCGTTAGTGCTGGTATGATCGCATCCGTCATTCATTGCACTCTAAAATCTATTAAACACAACCTTCCTCCCAACGCCCTAGCCCGCCCCCCGCTTTAAAACCCTCCACGCACCGACGCACGACGACGCCCGTCACGCCCATCCCCGACGCCACCATCCCATATCCTAATGACGTCTCAATCCGAACGTATTTTCCGCAAAAAAAAAAATAAATTAGTATATTTTTTTTTCAATTACGAGATCAAATTTCAACAAAAAGGAGGGATGCAACACGAGGACTTCCCAGGGGGTCACCCATCCTAGTACTACTCTCGCCCAAGCACGCTTAACTTCGGAGTTCTGATGGGATCCGGTGCGTTAGTGCTGGTATGATCGCATCCGTCATTCATTGCACTCTAAAATCTATTAAACACAACCTTCCTCCCAACGCCCTAGCCCGCCCCCCGCTTTAAAACCCTCCACGCACCGACGCACGACGACGCCCGTCACGCCCATCCCCGACGCCACCATCCCATATCCTAATGACGTCTCAATCCGAACGTATTTTCCGCAAAAAAAAAAAATAAATTAGTATATTTTTTTTTCAATTACGAGATCAAATTTCAACAAAAAGGAGGGATGCAACACGAGGACTTCCCAGGGGGTCACCCATCCTAGTACTACTCTCGCCCAAGCACGCTTAACTTCGGAGTTCTGATGGGATCCGGTGCGTTAGTGCTGGTATGATCGCATCCGTCATTCATTGCACTCTAAAATCTATTAAACACAACCTTCCTCCCAACGCCCTAGCCCGCCCCCCGCTTTAAAACCCTCCACGCACCGACGCACGACGACGCCCGTCACGCCCATCCCCGACGCCACCATCCCATATCCTAATGACGTCTCAATCCGAACGTATTTTCCGCAAAAAAAAAAATAAATTAGTATATTTTTTTTTCAATTACGAGATCAAATTTCAACAAAAAGGAGGGATGCAACACGAGGACTTCCCAGGGGGTCACCCATCCTAGTACTACTCTCGCCCAAGCACGCTTAACTTCGGAGTTCTGATGGGATCCGGTGCGTTAGTGCTGGTATGATCGCATCCGTCATTCATTGCACTCTAAAATCTATTAAACACAACCTTCCTCCCAACGCCCTAGCCCGCCCCCCGCTTTAAAACCCTCCACGCACCGACGCACGACGACGCCCGTCACGCCCATCCCCGACGCCACCATCCCATATCCTAATGACGTCTCAATCCGAACGTATTTTCCGCAAAAAAAAAAATAAATTAGTATATTTTTTTTTCAATTACGAGATCAAATTTCAACAAAAAGGAGGGATGCAACACGAGGACTTCCCAGGGGGTCACCCATCCTAGTACTACTCTCGCCCAAGCACGCTTAACTTCGGAGTTCTGATGGGATCCGGTGCGTTAGTGCTGGTATGATCGCATCCGTCATTCATTGCACTCTAAAATCTATTAAACACAACCTTCCTCCCAACGCCCTAGCCCGCCCCCCGCTTTAAAACCCTCCACGCACCGACGCACGACGACGCCCGTCACGCCCATCCCCGACGCCACCATCCCATATCCTAATGACGTCTCAATCCGAACGTATTTTCCGCAAAAAAAAAAATAAATTTAGTATATTTTTTTTTCAATTACGAGATCAAATTTCAACAAAAAGGAGGGATGCAACACGAGGACTTCCCAGGGGGTCACCCATCCTAGTACTACTCTCGCCCAAGCACGCTTAACTTCGGAGTTCTGATGGGATCCGGTGCGTTAGTGCTGGTATGATCGCATCCGTCATTCATTGCACTCTAAAATCTATTAAACACAACCTTCCTCCCAACGCCCTAGCCCGCCCCCCGCTTTAAAACCCTCCACGCACCGACGCACGACGACGCCCGTCACGCCCATCCCCGACGCCACCATCCCATATCCTAATGACGTCTCAATCCGAACGTATTTTCCGCAAAAAAAAAAATAAATTAGTATATTTTTTTTTCAATTACGAGATCAAATTTCAACAAAAAGGAGGGATGCAACACGAGGACTTCCCAGGGGGTCACCCATCCTAGTACTACTCTCGCCCAAGCACGCTTAACTTCGGAGTTCTGATGGGATCCGGTGCGTTAGTGCTGGTATGATCGCATCCGTCATTCATTGCACTCTAAAATCTATTAAACACAACCTTCCTCCCAACGCCCTAGCCCGCCCCCCGCTTTAAAACCCTCCACGCACCGACGCACGACGACGCCCGTCACGCCCATCCCCGACGCCACCATCCCATATCCTAATGACGTCTCAATCCGAACGTATTTTCCGCAAAAAAATAAAATAAATTTAGTATATTTTTTTTTCAATTACGAGATCAAATTTCAACAAAAAGGAGGGATGCAACACGAGGACTTCCCAGGGGGTCACCCATCCTAGTACTACTCTCGCCCAAGCACGCTTAACTTCGGAGTTCTGATGGGATCCGGTGCGTTAGTGCTGGTATGATCGCATCCGTCATTCATTGCACTCTAAAATCTATTAAACACAACCTTCCTCCCAACGCCCTAGCCCGCCCCCCGCTTTAAAACCCTCCACGCACCGACGCACGACGACGCCCGTCACGCCCATCCCCGACGCCACCATCCCATATCCTAATGACGTCTCAATCCGAACGTATTTTCCGCAAAAAAAAAAATAAATTTAGTATATTTTTTTTTCAATTACGAGATCAAATTTCAACAAAAAGGAGGGATGCAACACGAGGACTTCCCAGGGGGTCACCCATCCTAGTACTACTCTCGCCCAAGCACGCTTAACTTCGGAGTTCTGATGGGATCCGGTGCGTTAGTGCTGGTATGATCGCATCCGTCATTCATTGCACTCTAAAATCTATTAAACACAACCTTCCTCCCAACGCCCTAGCCCGCCCCCCGCTTTAAAACCCTCCACGCACCGACGCACGACGACGCCCGTCACGCCCATCCCCGACGCCACCATCCCATATCCTAATGACGTCTCAATCCGAACGTATTTTCCGCAAAAAAAAAAATAAATTTAGTATATTTTTTTTTCAATTACGAGATCAAATTTCAACAAAAAGGAGGGATGCAACACGAGGACTTCCCAGGGGGTCACCCATCCTAGTACTACTCTCGCCCAAGCACGCTTAACTTCGGAGTTCTGATGGGATCCGGTGCGTTAGTGCTGGTATGATCGCATCCGTCATTCATTGCACTCTAAAATCTATTAAACACAACCTTCCTCCCAACGCCCTAGCCCGCCCCCCGCTTTAAAACCCTCCACGCACCGACGCACGACGACGCCCGTCACGCCCATCCCCGACGCCACCATCCCATATCCTAATGACGTCTCAATCCGAACGTATTTTCCGCAAAAAAAAAAATAAATTTAGTATATTTTTTTTTCAATTACGAGATCAAATTTCAACAAAAAGGAGGGATGCAACACGAGGACTTCCCAGGGGGTCACCCATCCTAGTACTACTCTCGCCCAAGCACGCTTAACTTCGGAGTTCTGATGGGATCCGGTGCGTTAGTGCTGGTATGATCGCATCCGTCATTCATTGCACTCTAAAATCTATTAAACACAACCTTCCTCCCAACGCCCTAGCCCGCCCCCCGCTTTAAAACCCTCCACGCACCGACGCACGACGACGCCCGTCACGCCCATCCCCGACGCCACCATCCCATATCCTAATGACGTCTCAATCCGAACGTATTTTCCGCAAAAAAAAAAATAAATTTAGTATATTTTTTTTTCAATTACGAGATCAAATTTCAACAAAAAGGAGGGATGCAACACGAGGACTTCCCAGGGGGTCACCCATCCTAGTACTACTCTCGCCCAAGCACGCTTAACTTCGGAGTTCTGATGGGATCCGGTGCGTTAGTGCTGGTATGATCGCATCCGTCATTCATTGCACTCTAAAATCTATTAAACACAACCTTCCTCCCAACGCCCTAGCCCGCCCCCCGCTTTAAAACCCTCCACGCACCGACGCACGACGACGCCCGTCACGCCCATCCCCGACGCCACCATCCCATATCCTAATGACGTCTCAATCCGAACGTATTTTCCGCAAAAAAAAAAAAAATTTAGTATATTTTTTTTTCAATTACGAGATCAAATTTCAACAAAAAGGAGGGATGCAACACGAGGACTTCCCAGGGGGTCACCCATCCTAGTACTACTCTCGCCCAAGCACGCTTAACTTCGGAGTTCTGATGGGATCCGGTGCGTTAGTGCTGGTATGATCGCATCCGTCATTCATTGCACTCTAAAA
Source organism: Solanum chmielewskii (assembly GCA_027704785.1). Lineage (NCBI taxonomy): Eukaryota > Viridiplantae > Streptophyta > Magnoliopsida > Solanales > Solanaceae > Solanum > Solanum chmielewskii. The sequence continues at coordinate 19,470 of JAKWIX010000105.1, forward strand.
TCTATTAAACACAACCTTCCTCCCAACGCCCTAGCCCGCCCCCCGCTTTAAAACCCTCCACGCACCGACGCACGACGACGCCCGTCACGCCCATCCCCGACGCCACCATCCCATATCCTAATGACGTCTCAATCCGAACGTATTTTCCGCAAAAAAATAAAATAAATTTAGTATATTTTTTTTTCAATTACGAGATCAAATTTCAACAAAAAGGAGGGATGCAACACGAGGACTTCCCAGGGGGTCACCCATCCTAGTACTACTCTCGCCCAAGCACGCTTAACTTCGGAGTTCTGATGGGATCCGGTGCGTTAGTGCTGGTATGATCGCATCCGTCATTCATTGCACTCTAAAATCTATTAAACACAACCTTCCTCCCAACGCCCTAGCCCGCCCCCCGCTTTAAAACCCTCCACGCACCGACGCACGACGACGCCCGTCACGCCCATCCCCGACGCCACCATCCCATATCCTAATGACGTCTCAATCCGAACGTATTTTCCGCAAAAAAAAAAATAAATTTAGTATATTTTTTTTTCAATTACGAGATCAAATTTCAACAAAAAGGAGGGATGCAACACGAGGACTTCCCAGGGGGTCACCCATCCTAGTACTACTCTCGCCCAAGCACGCTTAACTTCGGAGTTCTGATGGGATCCGGTGCGTTAGTGCTGGTATGATCGCATCCGTCATTCATTGCACTCTAAAATCTATTAAACACAACCTTCCTCCCAACGCCCTAGCCCGCCCCCCGCTTTAAAACCCTCCACGCACCGACGCACGACGACGCCCGTCACGCCCATCCCCGACGCCACCATCCCATATCCTAATGACGTCTCAATCCGAACGTATTTTCCGCAAAAAAATAAAATAAATTTAGTATATTTTTTTTTCAATTACGAGATCAAATTTCAACAAAAAGGAGGGATGCAACACGAGGACTTCCCAGGGGGTCACCCATCCTAGTACTACTCTCGCCCAAGCACGCTTAACTTCGGAGTTCTGATGGGATCCGGTGCGTTAGTGCTGGTATGATCGCATCCGTCATTCATTGCACTCTAAAATCTATTAAACACAACCTTCCTCCCAACGCCCTAGCCCGCCCCCCGCTTTAAAACCCTCCACGCACCGACGCACGACGACGCCCGTCACGCCCATCCCCGACGCCACCATCCCATATCCTAATGACGTCTCAATCCGAACGTATTTTCCGCAAAAAAAAAAAAATAAATTTAGTATATTTTTTTTTCAATTACGAGATCAAATTTCAACAAAAAGGAGGGATGCAACACGAGGACTTCCCAGGGGGTCACCCATCCTAGTACTACTCTCGCCCAAGCACGCTTAACTTCGGAGTTCTGATGGGATCCGGTGCGTTAGTGCTGGTATGATCGCATCCGTCATTCATTGCACTCTAAAATCTATTAAACACAACCTTCCTCCCAACGCCCTAGCCCGCCCCCCGCTTTAAAACCCTCCACGCACCGACGCACGACGACGCCCGTCACGCCCATCCCCGACGCCACCATCCCATATCCTAATGACGTCTCAATCCGAACGTATTTTCCGCAAAAAAATAAAATAAATTTAGTATATTTTTTTTTCAATTACGAGATCAAATTTCAACAAAAAGGAGGGATGCAACACGAGGACTTCCCAGGGGGTCACCCATCCTAGTACTACTCTCGCCCAAGCACGCTTAACTTCGGAGTTCTGATGGGATCCGGTGCGTTAGTGCTGGTATGATCGCATCCGTCATTCATTGCACTCTAAAATCTATTAAACACAACCTTCCTCCCAACGCCCTAGCCCGCCCCCCGCTTTAAAACCCTCCACGCACCGACGCACGACGACGCCCGTCACGCCCATCCCCGACGCCACCATCCCATATCCTAATGACGTCTCAATCCGAACGTATTTTCCGCAAAAAAAAAAATAAATTTAGTATATTTTTTTTTCAATTACGAGATCAAATTTCAACAAAAAGGAGGGATGCAACACGAGGACTTCCCAGGGGGTCACCCATCCTAGTACTACTCTCGCCCAAGCACGCTTAACTTCGGAGTTCTGATGGGATCCGGTGCGTTAGTGCTGGTATGATCGCATCCGTCATTCATTGCACTCTAAAATCTATTAAACACAACCTTCCTCCCAACGCCCTAGCCCGCCCCCCGCTTTAAAACCCTCCACGCACCGACGCACGACGACGCCCGTCACGCCCATCCCCGACGCCACCATCCCATATCCTAATGACGTCTCAATCCGAACGTATTTTCCGCAAAAAAAAAAATAAATTAGTATATTTTTTTTTCAATTACGAGATCAAATTTCAACAAAAAGGAGGGATGCAACACGAGGACTTCCCAGGGGGTCACCCATCCTAGTACTACTCTCGCCCAAGCACGCTTAACTTCGGAGTTCTGATGGGATCCGGTGCGTTAGTGCTGGTATGATCGCATCCGTCATTCATTGCACTCTAAAATCTATTAAACACAACCTTCCTCCCAACGCCCTAGCCCGCCCCCCGCTTTAAAACCCTCCACGCACCGACGCACGACGACGCCCGTCACGCCCATCCCCGACGCCACCATCCCATATCCTAATGACGTCTCAATCCGAACGTATTTTCCGCAAAAAAATAAAATAAATTTAGTATATTTTTTTTTCAATTACGAGATCAAATTTCAACAAAAAGGAGGGATGCAACACGAGGACTTCCCAGGGGGTCACCCATCCTAGTACTACTCTCGCCCAAGCACGCTTAACTTCGGAGTTCTGATGGGATCCGGTGCGTTAGTGCTGGTATGATCGCATCCGTCATTCATTGCACTCTAAAATCTATTAAACACAACCTTCCTCCCAACGCCCTAGCCCGCCCCCCGCTTTAAAACCCTCCACGCACCGACGCACGACGACGCCCGTCACGCCCATCCCCGACGCCACCATCCCATATCCTAATGACGTCTCAATCCGAACGTATTTTCCGCAAAAAAAAAAATAAATTTAGTATATTTTTTTTTCAATTACGAGATCAAATTTCAACAAAAAGGAGGGATGCAACACGAGGACTTCCCAGGGGGTCACCCATCCTAGTACTACTCTCGCCCAAGCACGCTTAACTTCGGAGTTCTGATGGGATCCGGTGCGTTAGTGCTGGTATGATCGCATCCGTCATTCATTGCACTCTAAAATCTATTAAACACAACCTTCCTCCCAACGCCCTAGCCCGCCCCCCGCTTTAAAACCCTCCACGCACCGACGCACGACGACGCCCGTCACGCCCATCCCCGACGCCACCATCCCATATCCTAATGACGTCTCAATCCGAACGTATTTTCCGCAAAAAAATAAAATAAATTTAGTATATTTTTTTTTCAATTACGAGATCAAATTTCAACAAAAAGGAGGGATGCAACACGAGGACTTCCCAGGGGGTCACCCATCCTAGTACTACTCTCGCCCAAGCACGCTTAACTTCGGAGTTCTGATGGGATCCGGTGCGTTAGTGCTGGTATGATCGCATCCGTCATTCATTGCACTCTAAAATCTATTAAACACAACCTTCCTCCCAACGCCCTAGCCCGCCCCCCGCTTTAAAACCCTCCACGCACCGACGCACGACGACGCCCGTCACGCCCATCCCCGACGCCACCATCCCATATCCTAATGACGTCTCAATCCGAACGTATTTTCCGCAAAAAAAAAAATAAATTTAGTATATTTTTTTTTCAATTACGAGATCAAATTTCAACAAAAAGGAGGGATGCAACACGAGGACTTCCCAGGGGGTCACCCATCCTAGTACTACTCTCGCCCAAGCACGCTTAACTTCGGAGTTCTGATGGGATCCGGTGCGTTAGTGCTGGTATGATCGCATCCGTCATTCATTGCACTCTAAAATCTATTAAACACAACCTTCCTCCCAACGCCCTAGCCCGCCCCCCGCTTTAAAACCCTCCACGCACCGACGCACGACGACGCCCGTCACGCCCATCCCCGACGCCACCATCCCATATCCTAATGACGTCTCAATCCGAACGTATTTTCCGCAAAAAAATAAAATAAATTTAGTATATTTTTTTTTCAATTACGAGATCAAATTTCAACAAAAAGGAGGGATGCAACACGAGGACTTCCCAGGGGGTCACCCATCCTAGTACTACTCTCGCCCAAGCACGCTTAACTTCGGAGTTCTGATGGGATCCGGTGCGTTAGTGCTGGTATGATCGCATCCGTCATTCATTGCACTCTAAAATCTATTAAACACAACCTTCCTCCCAACGCCCTAGCCCGCCCCCCGCTTTAAAACCCTCCACGCACCGACGCACGACGACGCCCGTCACGCCCATCCCCGACGCCACCATCCCATATCCTAATGACGTCTCAATCCGAACGTATTTTCCGCAAAAAAAAAAAATAAATTTAGTATATTTTTTTTTCAATTACGAGATCAAATTTCAACAAAAAGGAGGGATGCAACACGAGGACTTCCCAGGGGGTCACCCATCCTAGTACTACTCTCGCCCAAGCACGCTTAACTTCGGAGTTCTGATGGGATCCGGTGCGTTAGTGCTGGTATGATCGCATCCGTCATTCATTGCACTCTAAAATCTATTAAACACAACCTTCCTCCCAACGCCCTAGCCCGCCCCCCGCTTTAAAACCCTCGACGCACCGACGCACGACGACGCCCGTCACGCCCATCCCCGACGCCACCATCCCATATCCTAATGACGTCTCAATCCGAACGTATTTTCCGCAAAAAGGAGGGATGCAACACGAGGACTTCCCCGGGGGTCACCCATCCTAGTACTACTCTCGCCCAAGCACGCTTAACTTCGGAGTTCTGATGGGATCCGGTGCGTTAGTGCTGGTATGATCGCATCCGTCATTCATTGCACTCTAAAATCTATTAAACACAACCTTCCTCCCAACGCCCTAGCCCGCCCCCCGCTTTAAAACCCTCCACGCACCGACGCACGACGACGCCCGTCACGCCCATCCCCGACGCCACCATCCCATATCCTAATGACGTCTCAATCCGAACGTATTTTCCGCAAAAAAAAAAATAAATTAGTATATTTTTTTTTCAATTACGAGATCAAATTTCAACAAAAAGGAGGGATGCAACACGAGGACTTCCCAGGGGGTCACCCATCCTAGTACTACTCTCGCCCAAGCACGCTTAACTTCGGAGTTCTGATGGGATCCGGTGCGTTAGTGCTGGTATGATCGCATCCGTCATTCATTGCACTCTAAAATCTATTAAACACAACCTTCCTCCCAACGCCCTAGCCCGCCCCCCGCTTTAAAACCCTCCACGCACCGACGCACGACGACGCCCGTCACGCCCATCCCCGACGCCACCATCCCATATCCTAATGACGTCTCAATCCGAACGTATTTTCCGCAAAAAAATAAAATAAATTTAGTATATTTTTTTTTCAATTACGAGATCAAATTTCAACAAAAAGGAGGGATGCAACACGAGGACTTCCCAGGGGGTCACCCATCCTAGTACTACTCTCGCCCAAGCACGCTTAACTTCGGAGTTCTGATGGGATCCGGTGCGTTAGTGCTGGTATGATCGCATCCGTCATTCATTGCACTCTAAAATCTATTAAACACAACCTTCCTCCCAACGCCCTAGCCCGCCCCCCGCTTTAAAACCCTCCACGCACCGACGCACGACGACGCCCGTCACGCCCATCCCCGACGCCACCATCCCATATCCTAATGACGTCTCAATCCGAACGTATTTTCCGCAAAAAAAAAAATAAATTTAGTATATTTTTTTTTCAATTACGAGATCAAATTTCAACAAAAAGGAGGGATGCAACACGAGGACTTCCCAGGGGGTCACCCATCCTAGTACTACTCTCGCCCAAGCACGCTTAACTTCGGAGTTCTGATGGGATCCGGTGCGTTAGTGCTGGTATGATCGCATCCGTCATTCATTGCACTCTAAAATCTATTAAACACAACCTTCCTCCCAACGCCCTAGCCCGCCCCCCGCTTTAAAACCCTCCACGCACCGACGCACGACGACGCCCGTCACGCCCATCCCCGACGCCACCATCCCATATCCTAATGACGTCTCAATCCGAACGTATTTTCCGCAAAAAAAAAAATAAATTTAGTATATTTTTTTTTCAATTACGAGATCAAATTTCAACAAAAAGGAGGGATGCAACACGAGGACTTCCCAGGGGGTCACCCATCCTAGTACTACTCTCGCCCAAGCACGCTTAACTTCGGAGTTCTGATGGGATCCGGTGCGTTAGTGCTGGTATGATCGCATCCGTCATTCATTGCACTCTAAAATCTATTAAACACAACCTTCCTCCCAACGCCCTAGCCCGCCCCCCGCTTTAAAACCCTCCACGCACCGACGCACGACGACGCCCGTCACGCCCATCCCCGACGCCACCATCCCATATCCTAATGACGTCTCAATCCGAACGTATTTTCCGCAAAAAAAAAAAATAAATTTAGTATATTTTTTTTTCAATTACGAGATCAAATTTCAACAAAAAGGAGGGATGCAACACGAGGACTTCCCAGGGGGTCACCCATCCTAGTACTACTCTCGCCCAAGCACGCTTAACTTCGGAGTTCTGATGGGATCCGGTGCGTTAGTGCTGGTATGATCGCATCCGTCATTCATTGCACTCTAAAATCTATTAAACACAACCTTCCTCCCAACGCCCTAGCCCGCCCCCCGCTTTAAAACCCTCCACGCACCGACGCACGACGACGCCCGTCACGCCCATCCCCGACGCCACCATCCCATATCCTAATGACGTCTCAATCCGAACGTATTTTCCGCAAAAAAAAAAATAAATTTAGTATATTTTTTTTTCAATTACGAGATCAAATTTCAACAAAAAGGAGGGATGCAACACGAGGACTTCCCAGGGGGTCACCCATCCTAGTACTACTCTCGCCCAAGCACGCTTAACTTCGGAGTTCTGATGGGATCCGGTGCGTTAGTGCTGGTATGATCGCATCCGTCATTCATTGCACTCTAAAATCTATTAAACACAACCTTCCTCCCAACGCCCTAGCCCGCCCCCCGCTTTAAAACCCTCCACGCACCGACGCACGACGACGCCCGTCACGCCCATCCCCGACGCCACCATCCCATATCCTAATGACGTCTCAATCCGAACGTATTTTCCGCAAAAAAATAAAATAAATTTAGTATATTTTTTTTTCAATTACGAGATCAAATTTCAACAAAAAGGAGGGATGCAACACGAGGACTTCCCAGGGGGTCACCCATCCTAGTACTACTCTCGCCCAAGCACGCTTAACTTCGGAGTTCTGATGGGATCCGGTGCGTTAGTGCTGGTATGATCGCATCCGTCATTCATTGCACTCTAAAATCTATTAAACACAACCTTCCTCCCAACGCCCTAGCCCGCCCCCCGCTTTAAAACCCTCCACGCACCGACGCACGACGACGCCCGTCACGCCCATCCCCGACGCCACCATCCCATATCCTAATGACGTCTCAATCCGAACGTATTTTCCGCAAAAAAAAAAATAAATTTAGTATATTTTTTTTTCAATTACGAGATCAAATTTCAACAAAAAGGAGGGATGCAACACGAGGACTTCCCAGGGGGTCACCCATCCTAGTACTACTCTCGCCCAAGCACGCTTAACTTCGGAGTTCTGATGGGATCCGGTGCGTTAGTGCTGGTATGATCGCATCCGTCATTCATTGCACTCTAAAATCTATTAAACACAACCTTCCTCCCAACGCCCTAGCCCGCCCCCCGCTTTAAAACCCTCCACGCACCGACGCACGACGACGCCCGTCACGCCCATCCCCGACGCCACCATCCCATATCCTAATGACGTCTCAATCCGAACGTATTTTCCGCAAAAAAATAAAATAAATTTAGTATATTTTTTTTTCAATTACGAGATCAAATTTCAACAAAAAGGAGGGATGCAACACGAGGACTTCCCAGGGGGTCACCCATCCTAGTACTACTCTCGCCCAAGCACGCTTAACTTCGGAGTTCTGATGGGATCCGGTGCGTTAGTGCTGGTATGATCGCATCCGTCATTCATTGCACTCTAAAATCTATTAAACACAACCTTCCTCCCAACGCCCTAGCCCGCCCCCCGCTTTAAAACCCTCCACGCACCGACGCACGACGACGCCCGTCACGCCCATCCCCGACGCCACCATCCCATATCCTAATGACGTCTCAATCCGAACGTATTTTCCGCAAAAAAAAAAAATAAATTAGTATATTTTTTTTTCAATTACGAGATCAAATTTCAACAAAAAGGAGGGATGCAACACGAGGACTTCCCAGGGGGTCACCCATCCTAGTACTACTCTCGCCCAAGCACGCTTAACTTCGGAGTTCTGATGGGATCCGGTGCGTTAGTGCTGGTATGATCGCATCCGTCATTCATTGCACTCTAAAATCTATTAAACACAACCTTCCTCCCAACGCCCTAGCCCGCCCCCCGCTTTAAAACCCTCCACGCACCGACGCACGACGACGCCCGTCACGCCCATCCCCGACGCCACCATCCCATATCCTAATGACGTCTCAATCCGAACGTATTTTCCGCAAAAAAAAAAATAAATTTAGTATATTTTTTTTTCAATTACGAGATCAAATTTCAACAAAAAGGAGGGATGCAACACGAGGACTTCCCAGGGGGTCACCCATCCTAGTACTACTCTCGCCCAAGCACGCTTAACTTCGGAGTTCTGATGGGATCCGGTGCGTTAGTGCTGGTATGATCGCATCCGTCATTCATTGCACTCTAAAATCTATTAAACACAACCTTCCTCCCAACGCCCTAGCCCGCCCCCCGCTTTAAAACCCTCCACGCACCGACGCACGACGACGCCCGTCACGCCCATCCCCGACGCCACCATCCCATATCCTAATGACGTCTCAATCCGAACGTATTTTCCGCAAAAAAAAAAATAAATTTAGTATATTTTTTTTTCAATTACGAGATCAAATTTCAACAAAAAGGAGGGATGCAACACGAGGACTTCCCAGGGGGTCACCCATCCTAGTACTACTCTCGCCCAAGCACGCTTAACTTCGGAGTTCTGATGGGATCCGGTGCGTTAGTGCTGGTATGATCGCATCCGTCATTCATTGCACTCTAAAATCTATTAAACACAACCTTCCTCCCAACGCCCTAGCCCGCCCCCCGCTTTAAAACCCTCCACGCACCGACGCACGACGACGCCCGTCACGCCCATCCCCGACGCCACCATCCCATATCCTAATGACGTCTCAATCCGAACGTATTTTCCGCAAAAAAAAAAATAAATTTAGTATATTTTTTTTTCAATTACGAGATCAAATTTCAACAAAAAGGAGGGATGCAACACGAGGACTTCCCAGGGGGTCACCCATCCTAGTACTACTCTCGCCCAAGCACGCTTAACTTCGGAGTTCTGATGGGATCCGGTGCGTTAGTGCTGGTATGATCGCATCCGTCATTCATTGCACTCTAAAATCTATTAAACACAACCTTCCTCCCAACGCCCTAGCCCGCCCCCCGCTTTAAAACCCTCCACGCACCGACGCACGACGACGCCCGTCACGCCCATCCCCGACGCCACCATCCCATATCCTAATGACGTCTCAATCCGAACGTATTTTCCGCAAAAAAATAAAATAAATTTAGTATATTTTTTTTTCAATTACGAGATCAAATTTCAACAAAAAGGAGGGATGCAACACGAGGACTTCCCAGGGGGTCACCCATCCTAGTACTACTCTCGCCCAAGCACGCTTAACTTCGGAGTTCTGATGGGATCCGGTGCGTTAGTGCTGGTATGATCGCATCCGTCATTCATTGCACTCTAAAATCTATTAAACACAACCTTCCTCCCAACGCCCTAGCCCGCCCCCCGCTTTAAAACCCTCCACGCACCGACGCACGACGACGCCCGTCACGCCCATCCCCGACGCCACCATCCCATATCCTAATGACGTCTCAATCCGAACGTATTTTCCGCAAAAAAAAAAAATAAATTTAGTATATTTTTTTTTCAATTACGAGATCAAATTTCAACAAAAAGGAGGGATGCAACACGAGGACTTCCCAGGGGGTCACCCATCCTAGTACTACTCTCGCCCAAGCACGCTTAACTTCGGAGTTCTGATGGGATCCGGTGCGTTAGTGCTGGTATGATCGCATCCGTCATTCATTGCACTCTAAAATCTATTAAACACAACCTTCCTCCCAACGCCCTAGCCCGCCCCCCGCTTTAAAACCCTCCACGCACCGACGCACGACGACGCCCGTCACGCCCATCCCCGACGCCACCATCCCATATCCTAATGACGTCTCAATCCGAACGTATTTTCCGCAAAAAAAAAAATAAATTTAGTATATTTTTTTTTCAATTACGAGATCAAATTTCAACAAAAAGGAGGGATGCAACACGAGGACTTCCCAGGGGGTCACCCATCCTAGTACTACTCTCGCCCAAGCACGCTTAACTTCGGAGTTCTGATGGGATCCGGTGCGTTAGTGCTGGTATGATCGCATCCGTCATTCATTGCACTCTAAAATCTATTAAACACAACCTTCCTCCCAACGCCCTAGCCCGCCCCCCGCTTTAAAACCCTCCACGCACCGACGCACGACGACGCCCGTCACGCCCATCCCCGACGCCACCATCCCATATCCTAATGACGTCTCAATCCGAACGTATTTTCCGCAAAAAAAAAAATAAATTTAGTATATTTTTTTTTCAATTACGAGATCAAATTTCAACAAAAAGGAGGGATGCAACACGAGGACTTCCCAGGGGGTCACCCATCCTAGTACTACTCTCGCCCAAGCACGCTTAACTTCGGAGTTCTGATGGGATCCGGTGCGTTAGTGCTGGTATGATCGCATCCGTCATTCATTGCACTCTAAAATCTATTAAACACAACCTTCCTCCCAACGCCCTAGCCCGCCCCCCGCTTTAAAACCCTCCACGCACCGACGCACGACGACGCCCGTCACGCCCATCCCCGACGCCACCATCCCATATCCTAATGACGTCTCAATCCGAACGTATTTTCCGCAAAAAAATAAAATAAATTTAGTATATTTTTTTTTCAATTACGAGATCAAATTTCAACAAAAAGGAGGGATGCAACACGAGGACTTCCCAGGGGGTCACCCATCCTAGTACTACTCTCGCCCAAGCACGCTTAACTTCGGAGTTCTGATGGGATCCGGTGCGTTAGTGCTGGTATGATCGCATCCGTCATTCATTGCACTCTAAAATCTATTAAACACAACCTTCCTCCCAACGCCCTAGCCCGCCCCCCGCTTTAAAACCCTCCACGCACCGACGCACGACGACGCCCGTCACGCCCATCCCCGACGCCACCATCCCATATCCTAATGACGTCTCAATCCGAACGTATTTTCCGCAAAAAAATAAAATAAATTTAGTATATTTTTTTTTCAATTACGAGATCAAATTTCAACAAAAAGGAGGGATGCAACACGAGGACTTCCCAGGGGGTCACCCATCCTAGTACTACTCTCGCCCAAGCACGCTTAACTTCGGAGTTCTGATGGGATCCGGTGCGTTAGTGCTGGTATGATCGCATCCGTCATTCATTGCACTCTAAAATCTATTAAACACAACCTTCCTCCCAACGCCCTAGCCCGCCCCCCGCTTTAAAACCCTCCACGCACCGACGCACGACGACGCCCGTCACGCCCATCCCCGACGCCACCATCCCATATCCTAATGACGTCTCAATCCGAACGTATTTTCCGCAAAAAAAAAAAATAAATTTAGTATATTTTTTTTTCAATTACGAGATCAAATTTCAACAAAAAGGAGGGATGCAACACGAGGACTTCCCAGGGGGTCACCCATCCTAGTACTACTCTCGCCCAAGCACGCTTAACTTCGGAGTTCTGATGGGATCCGGTGCGTTAGTGCTGGTATGATCGCATCCGTCATTCATTGCACTCTAAAATCTATTAAACACAACCTTCCTCCCAACGCCCTAGCCCGCCCCCCGCTTTAAAACCCTCCACGCACCGACGCACGACGACGCCCGTCACGCCCATCCCCGACGCCACCATCCCATATCCTAATGACGTCTCAATCCGAACGTATTTTCCGCAAAAAAAAAAATAAATTTAGTATATTTTTTTTTCAATTACGAGATCAAATTTCAACAAAAAGGAGGGATGCAACACGAGGACTTCCCAGGGGGTCACCCATCCTAGTACTACTCTCGCCCAAGCACGCTTAACTTCGGAGTTCTGATGGGATCCGGTGCGTTAGTGCTGGTATGATCGCATCCGTCATTCATTGCACTCTAAAATCTATTAAACACAACCTTCCTCCCAACGCCCTAGCCCGCCCCCCGCTTTAAAACCCTCCACGCACCGACGCACGACGACGCCCGTCACGCCCATCCCCGACGCCACCATCCCATATCCTAATGACGTCTCAATCCGAACGTATTTTCCGCAAAAAAAAAAATAAATTTAGTATATTTTTTTTTCAATTACGAGATCAAATTTCAACAAAAAGGAGGGATGCAACACGAGGACTTCCCAGGGGGTCACCCATCCTAGTACTACTCTCGCCCAAGCACGCTTAACTTCGGAGTTCTGATGGGATCCGGTGCGTTAGTGCTGGTATGATCGCATCCGTCATTCATTGCACTCTAAAATCTATTAAACACAACCTTCCTCCCAACGCCCTAGCCCGCCCCCCGCTTTAAAACCCTCCACGCACCGACGCACGACGACGCCCGTCACGCCCATCCCCGACGCCACCATCCCATATCCTAATGACGTCTCAATCCGAACGTATTTTCCGCAAAAAAAAAAATAAATTTAGTATATTTTTTTTTCAATTACGAGATCAAATTTCAACAAAAAGGAGGGATGCAACACGAGGACTTCCCAGGGGGTCACCCATCCTAGTACTACTCTCGCCCAAGCACGCTTAACTTCGGAGTTCTGATGGGATCCGGTGCGTTAGTGCTGGTATGATCGCATCCGTCATTCATTGCACTCTAAAATCTATTAAACACAACCTTCCTCCCAACGCCCTAGCCCGCCCCCCGCTTTAAAACCCTCCACGCACCGACGCACGACGACGCCCGTCACGCCCATCCCCGACGCCACCATCCCATATCCTAATGACGTCTCAATCCGAACGTATTTTCCGCAAAAAAAAAAATAAATTTAGTATATTTTTTTTTCAATTACGAGATCAAATTTCAACAAAAAGGAGGGATGCAACACGAGGACTTCCCAGGGGGTCACCCATCCTAGTACTACTCTCGCCCAAGCACGCTTAACTTCGGAGTTCTGATGGGATCCGGTGCGTTAGTGCTGGTATGATCGCATCCGTCATTCATTGCACTCTAAAATCTATTAAACACAACCTTCCTCCCAACGCCCTAGCCCGCCCCCCGCTTTAAAACCCTCCACGCACCGACGCACGACGACGCCCGTCACGCCCATCCCCGACGCCACCATCCCATATCCTAATGACGTCTCAATCCGAACGTATTTTCCGCAAAAAAAAAAATAAATTTAGTATATTTTTTTTTCAATTACGAGATCAAATTTCAACAAAAAGGAGGGATGCAACACGAGGACTTCCCAGGGGGTCACCCATCCTAGTACTACTCTCGCCCAAGCACGCTTAACTTCGGAGTTCTGATGGGATCCGGTGCGTTAGTGCTGGTATGATCGCATCCGTCATTCATTGCACTCTAAAATCTATTAAACACAACCTTCCTCCCAACGCCCTAGCCCGCCCCCCGCTTTAAAACCCTCCACGCACCGACGCACGACGACGCCCGTCACGCCCATCCCCGACGCCACCATCCCATATCCTAATGACGTCTCAATCCGAACGTATTTTCCGCAAAAAAAAAAATAAATTTAGTATATTTTTTTTTCAATTACGAGATCAAATTTCAACAAAAAGGAGGGATGCAACACGAGGACTTCCCAGGGGGTCACCCATCCTAGTACTACTCTCGCCCAAGCACGCTTAACTTCGGAGTTCTGATGGGATCCGGTGCGTTAGTGCTGGTATGATCGCATCCGTCATTCATTGCACTCTAAAATCTATTAAACACAACCTTCCTCCCAACGCCCTAGCCCGCCCCCCGCTTTAAAACCCTCCACGCACCGACGCACGACGACGCCCGTCACGCCCATCCCCGACGCCACCATCCCATATCCTAATGACGTCTCAATCCGAACGTATTTTCCGCAAAAAAAAAAATAAATTTAGTATATTTTTTTTTCAATTACGAGATCAAATTTCAACAAAAAGGAGGGATGCAACACGAGGACTTCCCAGGGGGTCACCCATCCTAGTACTACTCTCGCCCAAGCACGCTTAACTTCGGAGTTCTGATGGGATCCGGTGCGTTAGTGCTGGTATGATCGCATCCGTCATTCATTGCACTCTAAAATCTATTAAACACAACCTTCCTCCCAACGCCCTAGCCCGCCCCCCGCTTTAAAACCCTCCACGCACCGACGCACGACGACGCCCGTCACGCCCATCCCCGACGCCACCATCCCATATCCTAATGACGTCTCAATCCGAACGTATTTTCCGCAAAAAAAAAAATAAATTTAGTATATTTTTTTTTCAATTACGAGATCAAATTTCAACAAAAAGGAGGGATGCAACACGAGGACTTCCCAGGGGGTCACCCATCCTAGTACTACTCTCGCCCAAGCACGCTTAACTTCGGAGTTCTGATGGGATCCGGTGCGTTAGTGCTGGTATGATCGCATCCGTCATTCATTGCACTCTAAAATCTATTAAACACAACCTTCCTCCCAACGCCCTAGCCCGCCCCCCGCTTTAAAACCCTCCACGCACCGACGCACGACGACGCCCGTCACGCCCATCCCCGACGCCACCATCCCATATCCTAATGACGTCTCAATCCGAACGTATTTTCCGCAAAAAAATAAAATAAATTTAGTATATTTTTTTTTCAATTACGAGATCAAATTTCAACAAAAAGGAGGGATGCAACACGAGGACTTCCCAGGGGGTCACCCATCCTAGTACTACTCTCGCCCAAGCACGCTTAACTTCGGAGTTCTGATGGGATCCGGTGCGTTAGTGCTGGTATGATCGCATCCGTCATTCATTGCACTCTAAAATCTATTAAACACAACCTTCCTCCCAACGCCCTAGCCCGCCCCCCGCTTTAAAACCCTCCACGCACCGACGCACGACGACGCCCGTCACGCCCATCCCCGACGCCACCATCCCA
Organism: Solanum chmielewskii; assembly: GCA_027704785.1. Classification (NCBI taxonomy): domain Eukaryota; kingdom Viridiplantae; phylum Streptophyta; class Magnoliopsida; order Solanales; family Solanaceae; genus Solanum; species Solanum chmielewskii. Next base: position 34,766 of record JAKWIX010000105.1, read on the forward strand.
TATCCTAATGACGTCTCAATCCGAACGTATTTTCCGCAAAAAAATAAAATAAATTTAGTATATTTTTTTTTCAATTACGAGATCAAATTTCAACAAAAAGGAGGGATGCAACACGAGGACTTCCCAGGGGGTCACCCATCCTAGTACTACTCTCGCCCAAGCACGCTTAACTTCGGAGTTCTGATGGGATCCGGTGCGTTAGTGCTGGTATGATCGCATCCGTCATTCATTGCACTCTAAAATCTATTAAACACAACCTTCCTCCCAACGCCCTAGCCCGCCCCCCGCTTTAAAACCCTCCACGCACCGACGCACGACGACGCCCGTCACGCCCATCCCCGACGCCACCATCCCATATCCTAATGACGTCTCAATCCGAACGTATTTTCCGCAAAAAAAAAAATAAATTTAGTATATTTTTTTTTCAATTACGAGATCAAATTTCAACAAAAAGGAGGGATGCAACACGAGGACTTCCCAGGGGGTCACCCATCCTAGTACTACTCTCGCCCAAGCACGCTTAACTTCGGAGTTCTGATGGGATCCGGTGCGTTAGTGCTGGTATGATCGCATCCGTCATTCATTGCACTCTAAAATCTATTAAACACAACCTTCCTCCCAACGCCCTAGCCCGCCCCCCGCTTTAAAACCCTCCACGCACCGACGCACGACGACGCCCGTCACGCCCATCCCCGACGCCACCATCCCATATCCTAATGACGTCTCAATCCGAACGTATTTTCCGCAAAAAAATAAAATAAATTTAGTATATTTTTTTTTCAATTACGAGATCAAATTTCAACAAAAAGGAGGGATGCAACACGAGGACTTCCCAGGGGGTCACCCATCCTAGTACTACTCTCGCCCAAGCACGCTTAACTTCGGAGTTCTGATGGGATCCGGTGCGTTAGTGCTGGTATGATCGCATCCGTCATTCATTGCACTCTAAAATCTATTAAACACAACCTTCCTCCCAACGCCCTAGCCCGCCCCCCGCTTTAAAACCCTCCACGCACCGACGCACGACGACGCCCGTCACGCCCATCCCCGACGCCACCATCCCATATCCTAATGACGTCTCAATCCGAACGTATTTTCCGCAAAAAAAAAAATAAATTTAGTATATTTTTTTTTCAATTACGAGATCAAATTTCAACAAAAAGGAGGGATGCAACACGAGGACTTCCCAGGGGGTCACCCATCCTAGTACTACTCTCGCCCAAGCACGCTTAACTTCGGAGTTCTGATGGGATCCGGTGCGTTAGTGCTGGTATGATCGCATCCGTCATTCATTGCACTCTAAAATCTATTAAACACAACCTTCCTCCCAACGCCCTAGCCCGCCCCCCGCTTTAAAACCCTCCACGCACCGACGCACGACGACGCCCGTCACGCCCATCCCCGACGCCACCATCCCATATCCTAATGACGTCTCAATCCGAACGTATTTTCCGCAAAAAAAAAAATAAATTTAGTATATTTTTTTTTCAATTACGAGATCAAATTTCAACAAAAAGGAGGGATGCAACACGAGGACTTCCCAGGGGGTCACCCATCCTAGTACTACTCTCGCCCAAGCACGCTTAACTTCGGAGTTCTGATGGGATCCGGTGCGTTAGTGCTGGTATGATCGCATCCGTCATTCATTGCACTCTAAAATCTATTAAACACAACCTTCCTCCCAACGCCCTAGCCCGCCCCCCGCTTTAAAACCCTCCACGCACCGACGCACGACGACGCCCGTCACGCCCATCCCCGACGCCACCATCCCATATCCTAATGACGTCTCAATCCGAACGTATTTTCCGCAAAAAAAAAAATAAATTTAGTATATTTTTTTTTCAATTACGAGATCAAATTTCAACAAAAAGGAGGGATGCAACACGAGGACTTCCCAGGGGGTCACCCATCCTAGTACTACTCTCGCCCAAGCACGCTTAACTTCGGAGTTCTGATGGGATCCGGTGCGTTAGTGCTGGTATGATCGCATCCGTCATTCATTGCACTCTAAAATCTATTAAACACAACCTTCCTCCCAACGCCCTAGCCCGCCCCCCGCTTTAAAACCCTCCACGCACCGACGCACGACGACGCCCGTCACGCCCATCCCCGACGCCACCATCCCATATCCTAATGACGTCTCAATCCGAACGTATTTTCCGCAAAAAAATAAAATAAATTTAGTATATTTTTTTTTCAATTACGAGATCAAATTTCAACAAAAAGGAGGGATGCAACACGAGGACTTCCCAGGGGGTCACCCATCCTAGTACTACTCTCGCCCAAGCACGCTTAACTTCGGAGTTCTGATGGGATCCGGTGCGTTAGTGCTGGTATGATCGCATCCGTCATTCATTGCACTCTAAAATCTATTAAACACAACCTTCCTCCCAACGCCCTAGCCCGCCCCCCGCTTTAAAACCCTCCACGCACCGACGCACGACGACGCCCGTCACGCCCATCCCCGACGCCACCATCCCATATCCTAATGACGTCTCAATCCGAACGTATTTTCCGCAAAAAAATAAAATAAATTTAGTATATTTTTTTTTCAATTACGAGATCAAATTTCAACAAAAAGGAGGGATGCAACACGAGGACTTCCCAGGGGGTCACCCATCCTAGTACTACTCTCGCCCAAGCACGCTTAACTTCGGAGTTCTGATGGGATCCGGTGCGTTAGTGCTGGTATGATCGCATCCGTCATTCATTGCACTCTAAAATCTATTAAACACAACCTTCCTCCCAACGCCCTAGCCCGCCCCCCGCTTTAAAACCCTCCACGCACCGACGCACGACGACGCCCGTCACGCCCATCCCCGACGCCACCATCCCATATCCTAATGACGTCTCAATCCGAACGTATTTTCCGCAAAAAAATAAAATAAATTTAGTATATTTTTTTTTCAATTACGAGATCAAATTTCAACAAAAAGGAGGGATGCAACACGAGGACTTCCCAGGGGGTCACCCATCCTAGTACTACTCTCGCCCAAGCACGCTTAACTTCGGAGTTCTGATGGGATCCGGTGCGTTAGTGCTGGTATGATCGCATCCGTCATTCATTGCACTCTAAAATCTATTAAACACAACCTTCCTCCCAACGCCCTAGCCCGCCCCCCGCTTTAAAACCCTCCACGCACCGACGCACGACGACGCCCGTCACGCCCATCCCCGACGCCACCATCCCATATCCTAATGACGTCTCAATCCGAACGTATTTTCCGCAAAAAAATAAAATAAATTTAGTATATTTTTTTTTCAATTACGAGATCAAATTTCAACAAAAAGGAGGGATGCAACACGAGGACTTCCCAGGGGGTCACCCATCCTAGTACTACTCTCGCCCAAGCACGCTTAACTTCGGAGTTCTGATGGGATCCGGTGCGTTAGTGCTGGTATGATCGCATCCGTCATTCATTGCACTCTAAAATCTATTAAACACAACCTTCCTCCCAACGCCCTAGCCCGCCCCCCGCTTTAAAACCCTCCACGCACCGACGCACGACGACGCCCGTCACGCCCATCCCCGACGCCACCATCCCATATCCTAATGACGTCTCAATCCGAACGTATTTTCCGCAAAAAAAAAAATAAATTTAGTATATTTTTTTTTCAATTACGAGATCAAATTTCAACAAAAAGGAGGGATGCAACACGAGGACTTCCCAGGGGGTCACCCATCCTAGTACTACTCTCGCCCAAGCACGCTTAACTTCGGAGTTCTGATGGGATCCGGTGCGTTAGTGCTGGTATGATCGCATCCGTCATTCATTGCACTCTAAAATCTATTAAACACAACCTTCCTCCCAACGCCCTAGCCCGCCCCCCGCTTTAAAACCCTCCACGCACCGACGCACGACGACGCCCGTCACGCCCATCCCCGACGCCACCATCCCATATCCTAATGACGTCTCAATCCGAACGTATTTTCCGCAAAAAAAAAAATAAATTAGTATATTTTTTTTTCAATTACGAGATCAAATTTCAACAAAAAGGAGGGATGCAACACGAGGACTTCCCAGGGGGTCACCCATCCTAGTACTACTCTCGCCCAAGCACGCTTAACTTCGGAGTTCTGATGGGATCCGGTGCGTTAGTGCTGGTATGATCGCATCCGTCATTCATTGCACTCTAAAATCTATTAAACACAACCTTCCTCCCAACGCCCTAGCCCGCCCCCCGCTTTAAAACCCTCCACGCACCGACGCACGACGACGCCCGTCACGCCCATCCCCGACGCCACCATCCCATATCCTAATGACGTCTCAATCCGAACGTATTTTCCGCAAAAAAATAAAATAAATTTAGTATATTTTTTTTTCAATTACGAGATCAAATTTCAACAAAAAGGAGGGATGCAACACGAGGACTTCCCAGGGGGTCACCCATCCTAGTACTACTCTCGCCCAAGCACGCTTAACTTCGGAGTTCTGATGGGATCCGGTGCGTTAGTGCTGGTATGATCGCATCCGTCATTCATTGCACTCTAAAATCTATTAAACACAACCTTCCTCCCAACGCCCTAGCCCGCCCCCCGCTTTAAAACCCTCCACGCACCGACGCACGACGACGCCCGTCACGCCCATCCCCGACGCCACCATCCCATATCCTAATGACGTCTCAATCCGAACGTATTTTCCGCAAAAAAAAAAATAAATTTAGTATATTTTTTTTTCAATTACGAGATCAAATTTCAACAAAAAGGAGGGATGCAACACGAGGACTTCCCAGGGGGTCACCCATCCTAGTACTACTCTCGCCCAAGCACGCTTAACTTCGGAGTTCTGATGGGATCCGGTGCGTTAGTGCTGGTATGATCGCATCCGTCATTCATTGCACTCTAAAATCTATTAAACACAACCTTCCTCCCAACGCCCTAGCCCGCCCCCCGCTTTAAAACCCTCCACGCACCGACGCACGACGACGCCCGTCACGCCCATCCCCGACGCCACCATCCCATATCCTAATGACGTCTCAATCCGAACGTATTTTCCGCAAAAAAATAAAATAAATTTAGTATATTTTTTTTTCAATTACGAGATCAAATTTCAACAAAAAGGAGGGATGCAACACGAGGACTTCCCAGGGGGTCACCCATCCTAGTACTACTCTCGCCCAAGCACGCTTAACTTCGGAGTTCTGATGGGATCCGGTGCGTTAGTGCTGGTATGATCGCATCCGTCATTCATTGCACTCTAAAATCTATTAAACACAACCTTCCTCCCAACGCCCTAGCCCGCCCCCCGCTTTAAAACCCTCCACGCACCGACGCACGACGACGCCCGTCACGCCCATCCCCGACGCCACCATCCCATATCCTAATGACGTCTCAATCCGAACGTATTTTCCGCAAAAAAAAAAATAAATTTAGTATATTTTTTTTTCAATTACGAGATCAAATTTCAACAAAAAGGAGGGATGCAACACGAGGACTTCCCAGGGGGTCACCCATCCTAGTACTACTCTCGCCCAAGCACGCTTAACTTCGGAGTTCTGATGGGATCCGGTGCGTTAGTGCTGGTATGATCGCATCCGTCATTCATTGCACTCTAAAATCTATTAAACACAACCTTCCTCCCAACGCCCTAGCCCGCCCCCCGCTTTAAAACCCTCCACGCACCGACGCACGACGACGCCCGTCACGCCCATCCCCGACGCCACCATCCCATATCCTAATGACGTCTCAATCCGAACGTATTTTCCGCAAAAAAATAAAATAAATTTAGTATATTTTTTTTTCAATTACGAGATCAAATTTCAACAAAAAGGAGGGATGCAACACGAGGACTTCCCAGGGGGTCACCCATCCTAGTACTACTCTCGCCCAAGCACGCTTAACTTCGGAGTTCTGATGGGATCCGGTGCGTTAGTGCTGGTATGATCGCATCCGTCATTCATTGCACTCTAAAATCTATTAAACACAACCTTCCTCCCAACGCCCTAGCCCGCCCCCCGCTTTAAAACCCTCCACGCACCGACGCACGACGACGCCCGTCACGCCCATCCCCGACGCCACCATCCCATATCCTAATGACGTCTCAATCCGAACGTATTTTCCGCAAAAAAATAAAATAAATTTAGTATATTTTTTTTTCAATTACGAGATCAAATTTCAACAAAAAGGAGGGATGCAACACGAGGACTTCCCAGGGGGTCACCCATCCTAGTACTACTCTCGCCCAAGCACGCTTAACTTCGGAGTTCTGATGGGATCCGGTGCGTTAGTGCTGGTATGATCGCATCCGTCATTCATTGCACTCTAAAATCTATTAAACACAACCTTCCTCCCAACGCCCTAGCCCGCCCCCCGCTTTAAAACCCTCCACGCACCGACGCACGACGACGCCCGTCACGCCCATCCCCGACGCCACCATCCCATATCCTAATGACGTCTCAATCCGAACGTATTTTCCGCAAAAAAATAAAATAAATTTAGTATATTTTTTTTTCAATTACGAGATCAAATTTCAACAAAAAGGAGGGATGCAACACGAGGACTTCCCAGGGGGTCACCCATCCTAGTACTACTCTCGCCCAAGCACGCTTAACTTCGGAGTTCTGATGGGATCCGGTGCGTTAGTGCTGGTATGATCGCATCCGTCATTCATTGCACTCTAAAATCTATTAAACACAACCTTCCTCCCAACGCCCTAGCCCGCCCCCCGCTTTAAAACCCTCCACGCACCGACGCACGACGACGCCCGTCACGCCCATCCCCGACGCCACCATCCCATATCCTAATGACGTCTCAATCCGAACGTATTTTCCGCAAAAAAATAAAATAAATTAGTATATTTTTTTTTCAATTACGAGATCAAATTTCAACAAAAAGGAGGGATGCAACACGAGGACTTCCCAGGGGGTCACCCATCCTAGTACTACTCTCGCCCAAGCACGCTTAACTTCGGAGTTCTGATGGGATCCGGTGCGTTAGTGCTGGTATGATCGCATCCGTCATTCATTGCACTCTAAAATCTATTAAACACAACCTTCCTCCCAACGCCCTAGCCCGCCCCCCGCTTTAAAACCCTCCACGCACCGACGCACGACGACGCCCGTCACGCCCATCCCCGACGCCACCATCCCATATCCTAATGACGTCTCAATCCGAACGTATTTTCCGCAAAAAAATAAAATAAATTTAGTATATTTTTTTTTCAATTACGAGATCAAATTTCAACAAAAAGGAGGGATGCAACACGAGGACTTCCCAGGGGGTCACCCATCCTAGTACTACTCTCGCCCAAGCACGCTTAACTTCGGAGTTCTGATGGGATCCGGTGCGTTAGTGCTGGTATGATCGCATCCGTCATTCATTGCACTCTAAAATCTATTAAACACAACCTTCCTCCCAACGCCCTAGCCCGCCCCCCGCTTTAAAACCCTCCACGCACCGACGCACGACGACGCCCGTCACGCCCATCCCCGACGCCACCATCCCATATCCTAATGACGTCTCAATCCGAACGTATTTTCCGCAAAAAAAAAAATAAATTTAGTATATTTTTTTTTCAATTACGAGATCAAATTTCAACAAAAAGGAGGGATGCAACACGAGGACTTCCCAGGGGGTCACCCATCCTAGTACTACTCTCGCCCAAGCACGCTTAACTTCGGAGTTCTGATGGGATCCGGTGCGTTAGTGCTGGTATGATCGCATCCGTCATTCATTGCACTCTAAAATCTATTAAACACAACCTTCCTCCCAACGCCCTAGCCCGCCCCCCGCTTTAAAACCCTCCACGCACCGACGCACGACGACGCCCGTCACGCCCATCCCCGACGCCACCATCCCATATCCTAATGACGTCTCAATCCGAACGTATTTTCCGCAAAAAAATAAAATAAATTTAGTATATTTTTTTTTCAATTACGAGATCAAATTTCAACAAAAAGGAGGGATGCAACACGAGGACTTCCCAGGGGGTCACCCATCCTAGTACTACTCTCGCCCAAGCACGCTTAACTTCGGAGTTCTGATGGGATCCGGTGCGTTAGTGCTGGTATGATCGCATCCGTCATTCATTGCACTCTAAAATCTATTAAACACAACCTTCCTCCCAACGCCCTAGCCCGCCCCCCGCTTTAAAACCCTCCACGCACCGACGCACGACGACGCCCGTCACGCCCATCCCCGACGCCACCATCCCATATCCTAATGACGTCTCAATCCGAACGTATTTTCCGCAAAAAAATAAAATAAATTTAGTATATTTTTTTTTCAATTACGAGATCAAATTTCAACAAAAAGGAGGGATGCAACACGAGGACTTCCCAGGGGGTCACCCATCCTAGTACTACTCTCGCCCAAGCACGCTTAACTTCGGAGTTCTGATGGGATCCGGTGCGTTAGTGCTGGTATGATCGCATCCGTCATTCATTGCACTCTAAAATCTATTAAACACAACCTTCCTCCCAACGCCCTAGCCCGCCCCCCGCTTTAAAACCCTCCACGCACCGACGCACGACGACGCCCGTCACGCCCATCCCCGACGCCACCATCCCATATCCTAATGACGTCTCAATCCGAACGTATTTTCCGCAAAAAAATAAAATAAATTTAGTATATTTTTTTTTCAATTACGAGATCAAATTTCAACAAAAAGGAGGGATGCAACACGAGGACTTCCCAGGGGGTCACCCATCCTAGTACTACTCTCGCCCAAGCACGCTTAACTTCGGAGTTCTGATGGGATCCGGTGCGTTAGTGCTGGTATGATCGCATCCGTCATTCATTGCACTCTAAAATCTATTAAACACAACCTTCCTCCCAACGCCCTAGCCCGCCCCCCGCTTTAAAACCCTCCACGCACCGACGCACGACGACGCCCGTCACGCCCATCCCCGACGCCACCATCCCATATCCTAATGACGTCTCAATCCGAACGTATTTTCCGCAAAAAAATAAAATAAATTTAGTATATTTTTTTTTCAATTACGAGATCAAATTTCAACAAAAAGGAGGGATGCAACACGAGGACTTCCCAGGGGGTCACCCATCCTAGTACTACTCTCGCCCAAGCACGCTTAACTTCGGAGTTCTGATGGGATCCGGTGCGTTAGTGCTGGTATGATCGCATCCGTCATTCATTGCACTCTAAAATCTATTAAACACAACCTTCCTCCCAACGCCCTAGCCCGCCCCCCGCTTTAAAACCCTCCACGCACCGACGCACGACGACGCCCGTCACGCCCATCCCCGACGCCACCATCCCATATCCTAATGACGTCTCAATCCGAACGTATTTTCCGCAAAAAAATAAAATAAATTTAGTATATTTTTTTTTCAATTACGAGATCAAATTTCAACAAAAAGGAGGGATGCAACACGAGGACTTCCCAGGGGGTCACCCATCCTAGTACTACTCTCGCCCAAGCACGCTTAACTTCGGAGTTCTGATGGGATCCGGTGCGTTAGTGCTGGTATGATCGCATCCGTCATTCATTGCACTCTAAAATCTATTAAACACAACCTTCCTCCCAACGCCCTAGCCCCCCCCCCCCGCTTTAAAACCCTCCACGCACCGACGCACGACGACGCCCGTCACGCCCATCCCCGACGCCACCATCCCATATCCTAATGACGTCTCAATCCGAACGTATTTTCCGCAAAAAAAAAAATAGTATATTTTTTTTTCAATTACGAGATCAAATTTCAACAAAAAGGAGGGATGCAACACGAGGACTTCCCAGGGGGTCACCCATCCTAGTACTACTCTCGCCCAAGCACGCTTAACTTCGGAGTTCTGATGGGATCCGGTGCGTTAGTGCTGGTATGATCGCATCCGTCATTCATTGCACTCTAAAATCTATTAAACACAACCTTCCTCCCAACGCCCTAGCCCGCCCCCCGCTTTAAAACCCTCCACGCACCGACGCACGACGACGCCCGTCACGCCCATCCCCGACGCCACCATCCCATATCCTAATGACGTCTCAATCCGAACGTATTTTCCGCAAAAAAATAAAATAAATTTAGTATATTTTTTTTTCAATTACGAGATCAAATTTCAACAAAAAGGAGGGATGCAACACGAGGACTTCCCAGGGGGTCACCCATCCTAGTACTACTCTCGCCCAAGCACGCTTAACTTCGGAGTTCTGATGGGATCCGGTGCGTTAGTGCTGGTATGATCGCATCCGTCATTCATTGCACTCTAAAATCTATTAAACACAACCTTCCTCCCAACGCCCTAGCCCGCCCCCCGCTTTAAAACCCTCCACGCACCGACGCACGACGACGCCCGTCACGCCCATCCCCGACGCCACCATCCCATATCCTAATGACGTCTCAATCCGAACGTATTTTCCGCAAAAAAAAAAATAAATTAGTATATTTTTTTTTCAATTACGAGATCAAATTTCAACAAAAAGGAGGGATGCAACACGAGGACTTCCCAGGGGGTCACCCATCCTAGTACTACTCTCGCCCAAGCACGCTTAACTTCGGAGTTCTGATGGGATCCGGTGCGTTAGTGCTGGTATGATCGCATCCGTCATTCATTGCACTCTAAAATCTATTAAACACAACCTTCCTCCCAACGCCCTAGCCCGCCCCCCGCTTTAAAACCCTCCACGCACCGACGCACGACGACGCCCGTCACGCCCATCCCCGACGCCACCATCCCATATCCTAATGACGTCTCAATCCGAACGTATTTTCCGCAAAAAAATAAAATAAATTTAGTATATTTTTTTTTCAATTACGAGATCAAATTTCAACAAAAAGGAGGGATGCAACACGAGGACTTCCCAGGGGGTCACCCATCCTAGTACTACTCTCGCCCAAGCACGCTTAACTTCGGAGTTCTGATGGGATCCGGTGCGTTAGTGCTGGTATGATCGCATCCGTCATTCATTGCACTCTAAAATCTATTAAACACAACCTTCCTCCCAACGCCCTAGCCCGCCCCCCGCTTTAAAACCCTCCACGCACCGACGCACGACGACGCCCGTCACGCCCATCCCCGACGCCACCATCCCATATCCTAATGACGTCTCAATCCGAACGTATTTTCCGCAAAAAAAAAAATAAATTTAGTATATTTTTTTTTCAATTACGAGATCAAATTTCAACAAAAAGGAGGGATGCAACACGAGGACTTCCCAGGGGGTCACCCATCCTAGTACTACTCTCGCCCAAGCACGCTTAACTTCGGAGTTCTGATGGGATCCGGTGCGTTAGTGCTGGTATGATCGCATCCGTCATTCATTGCACTCTAAAATCTATTAAACACAACCTTCCTCCCAACGCCCTAGCCCGCCCCCCGCTTTAAAACCCTCCACGCACCGACGCACGACGACGCCCGTCACGCCCATCCCCGACGCCACCATCCCATATCCTAATGACGTCTCAATCCGAACGTATTTTCCGCAAAAAAAAAATAAATTTAGTATATTTTTTTTTCAATTACGAGATCAAATTTCAACAAAAAGGAGGGATGCAACACGAGGACTTCCCAGGGGGTCACCCATCCTAGTACTACTCTCGCCCAAGCACGCTTAACTTCGGAGTTCTGATGGGATCCGGTGCGTTAGTGCTGGTATGATCGCATCCGTCATTCATTGCACTCTAAAATCTATTAAACACAACCTTCCTCCCAACGCCCTAGCCCGCCCCCCGCTTTAAAACCCTCCACGCACCGACGCACGACGACGCCCGTCACGCCCATCCCCGACGCCACCATCCCATATCCTAATGACGTCTCAATCCGAACGTATTTTCCGCAAAAAAAATAAAATAAATTTAGTATATTTTTTTTTCAATTACGAGATCAAATTTCAACAAAAAGGAGGGATGCAACACGAGGACTTCCCAGGGGGTCACCCATCCTAGTACTACTCTCGCCCAAGCACGCTTAACTTCGGAGTTCTGATGGGATCCGGTGCGTTAGTGCTGGTATGATCGCATCCGTCATTCATTGCACTCTAAAATCTATTAAACACAACCTTCCTCCCAACGCCCTAGCCCGCCCCCCGCTTTAAAACCCTCCACGCACCGACGCACGACGACGCCCGTCACGCCCATCCCCGACGCCACCATCCCATATCCTAATGACGTCTCAATCCGAACGTATTTTCCGCAAAAAAAAAAATAAATTAGTATATTTTTTTTTCAATTACGAGATCAAATTTCAACAAAAAGGAGGGATGCAACACGAGGACTTCCCAGGGGGTCACCCATCCTAGTACTACTCTCGCCCAAGCACGCTTAACTTCGGAGTTCTGATGGGATCCGGTGCGTTAGTGCTGGTATGATCGCATCCGTCATTCATTGCACTCTAAAATCTATTAAACACAACCTTCCTCCCAACGCCCTAGCCCGCCCCCCGCTTTAAAACCCTCCACGCACCGACGCACGACGACGCCCGTCACGCCCATCCCCGACGCCACCATCCCATATCCTAATGACGTCTCAATCCGAACGTATTTTCCGCAAAAAAAAAAATAAATTTAGTATATTTTTTTTTCAATTACGAGATCAAATTTCAACAAAAAGGAGGGATGCAACACGAGGACTTCCCAGGGGGTCACCCATCCTAGTACTACTCTCGCCCAAGCACGCTTAACTTCGGAGTTCTGATGGGATCCGGTGCGTTAGTGCTGGTATGATCGCATCCGTCATTCATTGCACTCTAAAATCTATTAAACACAACCTTCCTCCCAACGCCCTAGCCCGCCCCCCGCTTTAAAACCCTCCACGCACCGACGCACGACGACGCCCGTCACGCCCATCCCCGACGCCACCATCCCATATCCTAATGACGTCTCAATCCGAACGTATTTTCCGCAAAAAAATAAAATAAATTTAGTATATTTTTTTTCAATTACGAGATCAAATTTCAACAAAAAGGAGGGATGCAACACGAGGACTTCCCAGGGGGTCACCCATCCTAGTACTACTCTCGCCCAAGCACGCTTAACTTCGGAGTTCTGATGGGATCCGGTGCGTTAGTGCTGGTATGATCGCATCCGTCATTCATTGCACTCTAAAATCTATTAAACACAACCTTCCTCCCAACGCCCTAGCCCGCCCCCCGCTTTAAAACCCTCCACGCACCGACGCACGACGACGCCCGTCACGCCCATCCCCGACGCCACCATCCCATATCCTAATGACGTCTCAATCCGAACGTATTTTCCGCAAAAAAAAAATAAATTTAGTATATTTTTTTTTCAATTACGAGATCAAATTTCAACAAAAAGGAGGGATGCAACACGAGGACTTCCCAGGGGGTCACCCATCCTAGTACTACTCTCGCCCAAGCACGCTTAACTTCGGAGTTCTGATGGGATCCGGTGCGTTAGTGCTGGTATGATCGCATCCGTCATTCATTGCACTCTAAAATCTATTAAACACAACCTTCCTCCCAACGCCCTAGCCCGCCCCCCGCTTTAAAACCCTCCACGCACCGACGCACGACGACGCCCGTCACGCCCATCCCCGACGCCACCATCCCATATCCTAATGACGTCTCAATCCGAACGTATTTTCCGCAAAAAAAAAATAAATTTAGTATATTTTTTTTTCAATTACGAGATCAAATTTCAACAAAAAGGAGGGATGCAACACGAGGACTTCCCAGGGGGTCACCCATCCTAGTACTACTCTCGCCCAAGCACGCTTAACTTCGGAGTTCTGATGGGATCCGGTGCGTTAGTGCTGGTATGATCGCATCCGTCATTCATTGCACTCTAAAATCTATTAAACACAACCTTCCTCCCAACGCCCTAGCCCGCCCCCGCTTTAAAACCCTCCACGCACCGACGCACGACGACGCCCGTCACGCCCATCCCCGACGCCACCATCCCATATCCTAATGACGTCTCAATCCGAACGTATTTTCCGCAAAAAAATAAAATAAATTTAGTATATTTTTTTTTCAATTACGAGATCAAATTTCAACAAAAAGGAGGGATGCAACACGAGGACTTCCCAGGGGGTCACCCATCCTAGTACTACTCTCGCCCAAGCACGCTTAACTTCGGAGTTCTGATGGGATCCGGTGCGTTAGTGCTGGTATGATCGCATCCGTCATTCATTGCACTCTAAAATCTATTAAACACAACCTTCCTCCCAACGCCCTAGCCCGCCCCCCGCTTTAAAACCCTCCACGCACCGACGCACGACGACGCCCGTCACGCCCATCCCCGACGCCACCATCCCATATCCTAATGACGTCTCAATCCGAACGTATTTTCCGCAAAAAAAAAATAAATTTAGTATATTTTTTTTTCAATTACGAGATCAAATTTCAACAAAAAGGAGGGATGCAACACGAGGACTTCCCAGGGGGTCACCCATCCTAGTACTACTCTCGCCCAAGCACGCTTAACTTCGGAGTTCTGATGGGATCCGGTGCGTTAGTGCTGGTATGATCGCATCCGTCATTCATTGCACTCTAAAATCTATTAAACACAACCTTCCTCCCAACGCCCTAGCCCGCCCCCCGCTTTAAAACCCTCCACGCACCGACGCACGACGACGCCCGTCACGCCCATCCCCGACGCCACCATCCCATATCCTAATGACGTCTCAATCCGAACGTATTTTCCGCAAAAAAATAAAATAAATTTAGTATATTTTTTTTTCAATTACGAGATCAAATTTCAACAAAAAGGAGGGATGCAACACGAGGACTTCCCAGGGGGTCACCCATCCTAGTACTACTCTCGCCCAAGCACGCTTAACTTCGGAGTTCTGATGGGATCCGGTGCGTTAGTGCTGGTATGATCGCATCCGTCATTCATTGCACTCTAAAATCTATTAAACACAACCTTCCTCCCAACGCCCTAGCCCGCCCCCCGCTTTAAAACCCTCCACGCACCGACGCACGACGACGCCCGTCACGCCCATCCCCGACGCCACCATCCCATATCCTAATGACGTCTCAATCCGAACGTATTTTCCGCAAAAAAAAAATAAATTTAGTATATTTTTTTTTCAATTACGAGATCAAATTTCAACAAAAAGGAGGGATGCAACACGAGGACTTCCCAGGGGGTCACCCATCCTAGTACTACTCTCGCCCAAGCACGCTTAACTTCGGAGTTCTGATGGGATCCGGTGCGTTAGTGCTGGTATGATCGCATCCGTCATTCATTGCACTCTAAAATCTATTAAACACAACCTTCCTCCCAACGCCCTAGCCCGCCCCCCGCTTTAAAACCCTCCACGCACCGACGCACGACGACGCCCGTCACGCCCATCCCCGACGCCACCATCCCATATCCTAATGACGTCTCAATCCGAACGTATTTTCCGCAAAAAAAAAATAAATTTAGTATATTTTTTTTTTCAATTACGAGATCAAATTTCAACAAAAAGGAGGGATGCAACACGAGGACTTCCCAGGGGGTCACCCATCCTAGTACTACTCTCGCCCAAGCACGCTTAACTTCGGAGTTCTGATGGGATCCGGTGCGTTAGTGCTGGTATGATCGCATCCGTCATTCATTGCACTCTAAAATCTATTAAACACAACCTTCCTCCCAACGCCCTAGCCCGCCCCCCGCTTTAAAACCCTCCACGCACCGACGCACGACGACGCCCGTCACGCCCATCCCCGACGCCACCATCCCATATCCTAATGACGTCTCAATCCGAACGTATTTTCCGCAAAAAAAAAATAAATTTAGTATATTTTTTTTCAATTACGAGATCAAATTTCAACAAAAAGGAGGGATGCAACACGAGGACTTCCCAGGGGGTCACCCATCCTAGTACTACTCTCGCCCAAGCACGCTTAACTTCGGAGTTCTGATGGGATCCGGTGCGTTAGTGCTGGTATGATCGCATCCGTCATTCATTGCACTCTAAAATCTATTAAACACAACCTTCCTCCCAACGCCCTAGCCCGCCCCCCGCTTTAAAACCCTCCACGCACCGACGCACGACGACGCCCGTCACGCCCATCCCCGACGCCACCATCCCATATCCTAATGACGTCTCAATCCGAACGTATTTTCCGCAAAAAAAAAAATAAATTAGTATATTTTTTTTTCAATTACGAGATCAAATTTCAACAAAAAGGAGGGATGCAACACGAGGACTTCCCAGGGGGTCACCCATCCTAGTACTACTCTCGCCCAAGCACGCTTAACTTCGGAGTTCTGATGGGATCCGGTGCGTTAGTGCTGGTATGATCGCATCCGTCATTCATTGCACTCTAAAATCTATTAAACACAACCTTCCTCCCAACGCCCTAGCCCGCCCCCCGCTTTAAAACCCTCCACGCACCGACGCACGACGACGCCCGTCACGCCCATCCCCGACGCCACCATCCCATATCCTAATGACGTCTCAATCCGAACGTATTTTCCGCAAAAAAAAAATAAATTAGTATATTTTTTTTTCAATTACGAGATCAAATTTCAACAAAAAGGAGGGATGCAACACGAGGACTTCCCAGGGGGTCACCCATCCTAGTACTACTCTCGCCCAAGCACGCTTAACTTCGGAGTTCTGATGGGATCCGGTGCGTTAGTGCTGGTATGATCGCATCCGTCATTCATTGCACTCTAAAATCTATTAAACAAACCTTCCTCCCAACGCCCTAGCCCGCCCCCCGCTTTAAAACCCTCCACGCACCGACGCACGACGACGCCCGTCACGCCCATCCCCGACGCCACCATCCCATATCCTAATGACGTCTCAATCCGAACGTATTTTCCGCAAAAAAAAAAATAAATTTAGTATATTTTTTTTTCAATTACGAGATCAAATTTCAACAAAAAGGAGGGATGCAACACGAGGACTTCCCAGGGGGTCACCCATCCTAGTACTACTCTCGCCCAAGCACGCTTAACTTCGGAGTTCTGATGGGATCCGGTGCGTTAGTGCTGGTATGATCGCATCCGTCATTCATTGCACTCTAAAATCTATTAAACACAACCTTCCTCCCAACGCCCTAGCCCGCCCCCCGCTTTAAAACCCTCCACGCACCGACGCACGACGACGCCCGTCACGCCCATCCCCGACGCCACCATCCCATATCCTAATGACGTCTCAATCCGAACGTATTTTCCGCAAAAAAAATAAAATAAATTTAGTATATTTTTTTTTCAATTACGAGATCAAATTTCAACAAAAAGGAGGGATGCAACACGAGGACTTCCCAGGGGGTCACCCATCCTAGTACTACTCTCGCCCAAGCACGCTTAACTTCGGAGTTCTGATGGGATCCGGTGCGTTAGTGCTGGTATGATCGCATCCGTCATTCATTGCACTCTAAAATCTATTAAACACAACCTTCCTCCCAACGCCCTAGCCCGCCCCCCGCTTTAAAACCCTCCACGCACCGACGCACGACGACGCCCGTCACGCCCATCCCCGACGCCACCATCCCATATCCTAATGACGTCTCAATCCGAACGTATTTTCCGCAAAAAAATAAAATAAATTAGTATATTTTTTTTTCAATTACGAGATCAAATTTCAACAAAAAGGAGGGATGCAACACGAGGACTTCCCAGGGGGTCACCCATCCTAGTACTACTCTCGCCCAAGCACGCTTAACTTCGGTTCTGATGGGATCCGGTGCGTTAGTGCTGGTATGATCGCATCCGTCATTCATTGCACTCTAAAATCTATTAAACACAACCTTCCTCCCAACGCCCTAGCCCGCCCCCCCCCGCTTTAAAACCCTCCACGCACCGACGCACGACGACGCCCGTCACGCCCATCCCCGACGCCACCATCCCATATCCTAATGACGTCTCAATCCGAACGTATTTTCCGCAAAAAAATAAAAAAATAAATTAGTATATTTTTTTTTTCAATTACGAGATCAAATTTCAACAAAAAGGAGGGATGCAACACGAGGACTTCCCAGGGGGTCACCCATCCTAGTACTACTCTCGCCCAAGCACGCTTAACTTCGGAGTTCTGATGGGATCCGGTGCGTTAGTGCTGGTATGATCGCATCCGTCATTCATTGCACTCTAAAATCTATTAAACACACCTTCCTCCCAACGCCCTAGCCCGCCCCCGCTTTAAA
This sequence comes from Solanum chmielewskii, assembly GCA_027704785.1. Taxonomy (NCBI): domain Eukaryota; kingdom Viridiplantae; phylum Streptophyta; class Magnoliopsida; order Solanales; family Solanaceae; genus Solanum; species Solanum chmielewskii. Next base: position 52,768 of record JAKWIX010000105.1, read on the forward strand.
ACCCTCCACGCACCGACGCACGACGACGCCCGTCACGCCCATCCCCGACCCCGCCCCCCATCCCATATCCTAATGACGTCTCAATCCGAACGTATTTTCCGCAAAAAAATAAAATAAATTTAGTATATTTTTTTTTTCAATTACGAGATCAAATTTCAACAAAAAGGAGGGATGCAACACGAGGACTTCCCAGGGGGTCACCCATCCTAGTACTACTCTCTCGCCCAAGCACGCTTAACTTCGGAGTTCTGATGGGATCCGGTGCGTTAGTGCTGGTATGATCGCATCCGTCATTCATTGCACTCTAAAATCTATTAACACAACCTTCCTCCCAACGCCCTAGCCCGCCCCCCGCTTTAAAACCCTCCACGCACCGACGCACGACGACGCCCGTCACGCCCATCCCCCGACGCCACCATCCCATATCCTAATGACGTCTCAATCCGAACGTATTTTCCGCAAAAAAAAAATAAATTAGTATATTTTTTTTTCAATTACGAGATCAAATTTCAACAAAAAGGAGGGATGCAACACGAGGACTTCCCAGGGGGTCACCCATCCTAGTACTACTCTCGCCCAAGCACGCTTAACTTCGAGTTCTGATGGGATCCGGTGCGTTAGTGCTGGTATGATCGCATCCGTCATTCATTGCACTCTAAATCTATTAAACACAACCTTCCTCCCAACGCCCTAGCCCGCCCCCCGCTTTAAAACCCTCCACGCACCGACGCACGACGACGCCCTCACGCCCATCCCCGACGCCACCATCCCATATCCTAATGACGTCTCAATCCGAACGTATTTTTCCGCAAAAAAATAAAATAAATTAGTATATTTTTTTTTCAATTACGAGATCAAATTTCAACAAAAAGGAGGGATGCAACACGAGGACTTTCCCAGGGGGTCACCCATCCTAGTACTACTCTCCCCAAGCCGCTTAACTTCGGAGTTCTGATGGGATCCGGTGCGTTAGTGCTGGTATGATCGATCGTCATTCATTGCACTCTAAAATCTATTAAACACAACCACCTTCCTCCCAACGCCCTAGCCCCGCCCCCCGCTTTAAAACCCTCCACGCACCGACGCACGACGACGCCCGTCACGCCCATCCCCGACGCCACCATCCCATATCCTAATGACGTCTCAATCCGAACGTATTTTCCGCAAAAAAATAAAATAATTTAGTATATTTTTTTTTCAATTACGAGATCAAATTTCAACAAAAAGGAGGGATGCAACACGAGGACTTCCCAGGGGGTCACCCATCCTAGTACTACTCTCGCCCAAGCACGCTTAACTTCGGAGTTCTGATGGGATCCGGTGCGTTAGTGCTGGTATGATCGCATCCGTCATTCATTGCACTCTAAAATCTATTAAACACAACCTTCCTCCCAACGCCCTAGCCCGCCCCCCGCTTTAAAACCCTCCACGCACCGACGCACGACGACGCCCGTCACGCCCATCCCCGACGCCACCATCCCATATCCTAATGACGTCTCAATCCGAACGTATTTTCCGCAAAAAAATAAAATAAATTTAGTATATTTTTTTTTCAATTACGAGATCAAATTTCAACAAAAAGGAGGGATGCAACACGAGGACTTCCCAGGGGGTCACCCATCCTAGTACTACTCTCGCCAAGCACGCTTAACTTCGGAGTTCTGATGGGATCCGTGCGTTTATGTGCTGGTATGTCGCATCCGTCATTCATTGCACTCTAAAATCTATTAAACACAACCTTCCTCCCAACGCCCTAGCCCGCCCCCCGCTTTAAAACCCTCCACGCACCGACGCACGACGACGCCCGTCACGCCCATCCCCCGACGCCACCATCCCATATCCTAATGACGTCTCAATCCGAACGTATTTTCCGCAAAAAAAAAATAATTTAGTATATTTTTTTTTCAATTACGAGATCAAATTTCAACAAAAAGGAGGGATGCAACACGAGGACTTCCCAGGGGTCACCCATCCTAGTACTACTACTCTCGCCCAAGCACGCTTAACTTCGGAGTTCTGATGGGATCCGGTGCGTTAGTGCTGGTATGATCGCATTGCATTCATTGCACTCTAAAATCTATTAAACACAACCTTCCTCCCCACGCCCTAGCCCGCCCCCCGCTTTAAAACCCTCCACGCACCGACGCACGACGACGCCCGTCACGCCCATCCCCGACGCCACCATCCCATATCCTAATGACGTCTCAATCCGAACGTATTTTCCGCAAAAAATAAAATAAATTTAGTATATTTTTTTTTTTCAATTACGAGATCAAATTTCAACAAAAAGGAGGGATGCAACACGAGGACTTCCCAGGGGGTCACCCATCCTAGTACTACTCTCTCGCCCAAGCACCGCTTAACTTCGGAGTTCTGAGGGTCCGGTGCGTTAGTGCTGGTATGATCGCATCCGTCATTCATTGCACTCTAAATCTATTAAACACAACCTTCCTCCCAACGCCCTAGCCCGCCCCCGCTTTTAAAACCCTCCACGCACCGACGCACGACGACGCCCGTCACGCCCATCCCCGACGCCACCATCCCATATCCTAATGACGTCTCAATCCGAACGTATTTTCCGCAAAAAAAAAAATAAATTTAGTATATTTTTTTTTCAATTACGAGATCAAATTTCAACAAAAAGGAGGGATGCAACACGAGGACTTCCCAGGGGTCACCCATCCTAGTACTACTCTCTCGCCCAAGCACGCTTAACTTCGGAGTTCTGATGGGATCCGGTGCGTTAGTGCTGGTATGATCGCATCCGTCATTCATTGCACTCTAAATCTATTAAACACAACCTTCCTCCCAACGCCCTAGCCCGCCCCCCGCTTTAAAACCCTCCACGCACCGACGCACGACGACGCCCGTCACGCCCATCCCCGACGCCACCATCCCATATCCTAATGACGTCTCAACCCGAACGTATTTTCCGCAAAAATAAATAAATGAGTATATTTTTTTTTCAATTACGAGATCAAATTTCAACAAAAAAGAGGGATGCAACACGAGGACTTCCCAGGGGGTCACCCATCCTAGTACTACTCTCGCCCAAGCACGCTTAACTTCGGAGTTCTGATGGGATCCGGTGCGTTAGTTGCGGTATGATCGCATCCGTCATTCATTGCACTCTAAAATCTATTAAACACAACCTTCCCCCAACGCCCTAGCCCGCCCCCCGCTTTAAAACCCTCCACGCACCGACGCACGACGACGCCGCCCGTCACGCCCATCCCCGACGCCACCATCCCATATCCTAATGACGTCTCATCCGAACGTATTTTCCGCAAAAAAAAAAATAAATTAGTATATTTTTTTTTCAATTACGAGATCAAATTTCAACAAAAAAGGAGGGATGCAACACGAGACTTCCCAGGGGGTCACCCATCCTAGTACTACTCTCGCCCAAGCACGCTTAACTTCGGAGTTCTGATGGATCCGGGCGTTAGTGCTGTATGATCGCATCCGTCATTCATTCACTCTAAATCTATTAAACACAACCTTCCTCCCAACGCCCTAGCCCGCCCCCCGCTTTAAAACCCTCCACGCACCGACGCACGACGACGCCCGTCACGCCCATCCCCGACGCCACCATCCCATTATCCTAATGACGTCTCAATCCGAACGTATTTTCCGCAAAAAATAAAATAATTTAGTATATTTTTTTTTCAATTACGAGATCAAATTTCAACAAAAAGGAGGGATGCAACACGAGGACTTCCCAGGGGGTCACCCATCCTAGTACTACTCTCGCCCAAGCACGCTTAACTTCGGAGTTCTGATGGGATCCGGTGCTTAGGCTGGTATTTCGCATCCGTCATTCATTGCACTCTAAAATCTATTAACCCACACCTTCCTCCCAACGCCCTAGCCCCCCCCCGCTTTAAAACCCTCCACGCACCGACGCACGACTACCCCGTCACGCCCCATCCCCACGCCACCCCATCCCATATCCTAATGACGTCTCAATCCGAACGTTATTTCCCGCAAAAAAATAAATAATTTAGTATATTTTTTTTTTTCAATTACGAGATCAAATTTCACAACAAAAGGAGGGATGCAACACGAGACTTCCCAGGGGGTCACCCATCCTAGTACTACTCTCGCCCAAGCACGCTTTACTTCGGAGTTCTGATGGGATCCG
>JAKWIX010000107.1:0-21793 GCA_027704785.1 Solanum chmielewskii
CATCGCCCTTGGACAGCACACATGGTCATACATTATCCGGCGTGGTATGCCATCATCTCCTATGTACAGCAAACACGGTCAGACGACGTCGAGCGTGGCATGCCATCATAGCTCTTGAACAACACACATGGTTAAAGGACATTATGTGTGGCATGTCATCATAGCCCTTGTATAGCACACACAATCAGTCGACCTTGGATGTGGCATCCCATCATCACACTTGGACTGCATAGACGAATGAACTATGTCGAGCGTGGCATTCCATCATCTCCCTTGGACCGTACACATTGTGAGACAAAATTTGGCGTGGCATGCCATCATCGCCTTTGGACATCATAGAGGGTCGGATGACGTCGGGCTTGGCATGCCATAATAGCCCTTGGACAGCACACACGGTTGAATGACATTAAGTTGGCATGTCATCATAGCCCTTGGATAGCACACACGACCGGACTATGTCGTGCATTGAATGCCATCATCGCCTTTGGACTGCACACACCAATGGATAATGTCAGGTATTGCATGTAATCATTTACATTGGACAACACATACGATCAGACAAAATTATGCGTCGCTTTTGGTCATTTCCCTTTGAGAATACAAACTATCTGACGACGTATGGCGTTGCATGCCATTATATCCCTTGGACAACAAAAAGGATTGGAGGACTTCAAGAGTGGCTGGACATCGCTCGTGTACTGAACACACAGATGGTTGATGAATGGTCTGGCATTCCATCTTCGCCTTTGGATAGCACACACAATCAAATGATGTCACGTGTGGCATGCCATCGTTGCCTTTGGACTGCACACACGGTAGGTCAATGTTGGGCGTGGAAAGCCAGAGTATCCCTTGGATAACACACATGGTTGGATAACGTCGAACATGGCATGCCATCATCGCCTTTGGACTGCATAGACAGTCGAACGATTTCGGGAGTAGCATGCCATCATAACCCTTGGAAAACACTCATGGTCGGATGAAATAGAGTATCGCTTGACATTATGGACTTTGGACCGAATGCACAGTAGGACGATGTCGGACGTGGCATGTTATTATCGCCCTTGGAATGCACACACATATGGACAATGTCAGAGATGGCATGCCATCATCGCTCTTGGAAAGCACACACGATCGAACGAAGTCAAGCTTGGCATGCCCACGTAGCCTTTTGAAACCACACACGATCGGACATCATCGGGCGTGGCATGCAATCATAGCCCTTGGATAACACACACGATTGAAAGACGTTGGGCGTGGCATGTATCATAGCTCTTGAACAACACAAACTGTTGGATGACTTCGAGCGTGGCACGCCATCATAGCCAATGTAAAGCATACACGGTTGAACGGCGTTGGGCTTAGCATATCATCATAGACCTTAGATGTCACACACATTCAATCGACTACGGATATTCCATGCCATAATCGCCCTTTGAGTGCACACACAAATTGATGATGTTGGTCCTGGCATTCCATCATTGCCATTGGAAAGCACACACTATAAAAAGATCTCGGGTGTGGCATGTCATCATCGTCTTTGGTTATCATAGACGGTCAGATGACGTTGGGCGTGGCATGCCATAATAGCCCTTGGACAGCACGCACGGTTGAATGACATGAAACTGGCATGTCATCAAAGCCCGTGGATAGCACAGACGATCGGACAATGTCGAGTGTTGAATGACATCATCACCCTTGGACTGCAAACACGAACGGATTATGTCAAGTGTGGCATGTAATCATATCGATTGGACAACACATACGGTCGGAAGAAATTAGGCTTGGCTTTTGGTCATTGCCCTTTGAGAATACACACGATCGGACGACGTCTGGCGTAGCATGCCATTATAACCCTTGGACAGCACAAACGATTGGAGGACATCAAGCGTGGCTGGACATTGCTCTTAGACTGCACACACACATGGACGATGTAGGGCCTGGCATTCAATCTTCGCCTTTGGAAAGCATACACGATTAGATGATGTCACGCTTGGCATGCCATCATCAACTTTTGACTGCAAACACGGACGGCTAACATGGGCGTGGAATGCCAGAGAATCCCTTAGACAACACACATGGTTGAATGACATCGAGCGTGGCATGCCATCATTGCCCATGGTGCACAGACAGTCAGACGACGTTGGGAGTAGCTTGCCATCATAGCTCGTGGAAAACACATATGGTAGGATGAAATAGAGCGTGGCTTGACATTATGGCCCTTTTAAAGAATGCACGGTTTGATGATGTCGAACGTGGCATGCAATCATTTCCCTTGGAACATCACACATGTTTTAATGACATTAAGTTGGCATGTCATCATAGCCCTTGGATAGCCCACATGACCAGACAACGTCAAGAGCGGCATGCCATAGTCTCCCTTCGAGTGCACAGACGAACGGATTATGTAAGGTGTGGCATGTAATCATCTCTATTGGATAACACATACGGTCGGACGAAATTAGGCGTGGATTTTTGGCACTACGCTTTCAGAATACACACGACCAGATGACGTCTCGCATGGCATGCCATTATAACCCTTGGACAGCAAAAACAATTGGAGGACTTCAAGCGTGGATGGTCATGCTCCTTGCACTGCACACATAGATGGACGATGTAGGGTCTGGCATTCCATCTACGCCTTTAAAAAGCATACACGATCAAATGATGTCACGCATGGCATGCCATAATCGCCTTTGGACGTCACACATGATAGGACAACGTTGGGTGTGGAAAGCCAGATTATCCCTTGGACAACACACATGATTGGATGACGTCGAGCATGGCATGCCATAATCGCGCTTCGACTGCATAGATAGTCGGATGAAGTTGGGTGTAGCATGCAATCATAGCACTTATAAAACACATATGGTCGGACGAAATAGAGCGTGGTTTGACATTATGGCCCATTGACCGAACGCACAGTTGGACGATGTCGGACATGGCATGCCATCATCGCCCTTGGACTGCACACACAAATGGACGATGTCGGGCGTGGGATGCCATCGTCGCTCTTTGAAGCACACACGATCGAACAAAGTCAAGCTTGGCATGCCCACGTAGCCCTTGGAAACCACACACAGTCAGACAAAATCGGGCGTGGCATGCCATTACATCCCTTGGATAACACACATGGTTGTAAGAATTTGGGTGTGGCATGTCATCATAGCCTTGAACATCACTCATGTTCGGACGACGTCGAGCGTGGCACACCACCAAAGCCGTTGGACAACACACACGGTTGAATGACGTTGGGCTTAGCATACCATCAATGACCTAAGATAGCACACACAGCCAGTCGACTATAGACGTGCCATACCATAATCGCCCTTTGACTGCACACACAAATGGACGATGTTAGGTCAGGCATTCTATCATCTCCTTCGGAAAGTACACAAGATAAGACGATCTCGGGTGTGGCATGCAAGAGTATCCCTTGGACAACACACATGGTTGGATGACGTCGAGTATGGCATGCCATAATCGCACTTCGACTGCACAGACAATCGGACGACGTTGGGAGTAGCCTGGCATCATAGCCCTTGGAAAACACATATGTTCAGATGAAATAGAGTGTCGCTTGCCATAATGGACCTTAGACCAAATGCTCGGTTGGACGATGTCGAACATGGCATGCCATCATCGCCCTTGGAATGCACACACATATGGATGATGTTTAGCGTGGCATGTCGTCATCACCTTTGGGAAGCACACACAAAATGAGACGTTGGGCGTGGAATGCCATCATCATCATAGAATGTACTCATGGTCAAACGATATCGGGCGTGAAATGCTAGAGTAGTTCTTCGACATCACACACGGATGAACTACATTAGGCGTGGCGTGACATCATTACCCTTAGAATGCACACACAGTCGGACGACGTCGGGCGTAGCATGCTATAATAGCCCCTCGAAAACACATACGGTCGGACGACATAGGGTTTGGTTGCAATTATGGCCCTTGGATAACACACATGGTAGGATGACGTCGGGCGCCGCTTTCCATCATGGTCCTTAGATTGTACACGCGGTCGGACCAAGTCGACCGTGGAATGCCCGTGTAGCCGTTGGACATCACACACTGTAGAATGAAGACGGGAGAAGCATGCCATCACCTCCCTAGGACACCACTCACTGTTGGACTACGTCGGGCGTGGCATGCCATCATCGCTATTGGAAAGAACTCACAATCGAATAAAGTCAAGCTTGGCATGCCCTTGTAGCCCTTGCAATGCACATACGGTCGGACGACGTCAGGCGTGGCATGCCATCATTCCCCTTCGACTACACATAGATGGACGACGTCGAGCGTAGCATGCCATCATAGATCTTGGAAAACACATATGGTTAGACAACAGAGGGAGTGGCTTGCTATTATGGACTTTATACCTCACGCATGGTCGAACGATGTCAGGCGTGAAATGCCAGAGTAGTTCTTCGACATCACACACGGATGAACTACATTAGGCATGGCGTAAATTCATTGCCCTTAGAATGCTCAAACAGTCGGACGACGTGGGGCATAACATGCTATAATAGCCCTTCGAAAATACATTCGGTCAGACGACATAGGGCGTGCTTGCCATTATGGCCCTTGGGTAAAACACATGGTAGGATGACGTCGGGCGCCGCATTCTATCATGGTCATTAGATTGTACACACGGTCGGACCACGTCGATCGTGGAATGCTCGTGTAGCTGTTGGACAACACACACTATAGAACAATGTCGGGAGTGTCATGCCCTCATCACTCTTGGAAAGAACTCGCAATCGAATAAAGTCAAGCTTGGCATGCTCATATAGCCCTTGGACAGCACATGCGGTTGGACGACGTTGGGCGTGGTATGCCATCATCCCCCTTCGACTACACACAATCAGATGACGTCGAGAGTAGAATGCCATCATAGAGCTTGGAAAACACATATGGTCAGATGACAGAGGGAGTGTCTTGTTATTATAGACCTTATACATTACGCATGGTCGGACTATGTCGAACAAGGCATGACATCATCACCCTTGGAATGCACACACATATGGATGATGTCGGGCATGGCATGCCATCATCACCTTTGGAAAGCACACACAGAATGAGATATTGGGTGTGGAATGCCATCATCGCCCTAGAATTCACTCATGGTCGAACAACGTCGGGTGTAGAATGCCAGAGTAGCCCTTCCAGAGCACACACGCTTTAACTACATTAGGTGTGGCGTGACATCATTGTTGTTAGAATGCACACACACTTGGACGATGTTTGGCGTAACATGCCATAATAGCCCTTCGAAAAAAATACGGGCGGATGACATAGGGCGTGGTTGTCATTATGGCCCTTGGACAGCACACATGGTAGGATGACGTCGGGCGCCGCATTCCATCATCACCCTTAGACTATACACATGGTCGGACCATGTCGAAAGTGGAATGCCTATGTAGATGTTGGATAATACACACTGTCGAACGAAGTCGGGCGTTGCATGACATCATCGCCCTAGGCGCCACACACGGTTTGACTACGTCGGGAGTGGCATGCCATGATCGCTCTTGGAAAGCACACACAATCGAACGAAGTCAAGGTTGTTATGCCCACGTAGCCGTTGGTCAACACATACAGTCGGACGTGGCATGACATCATCGCTCTTGGACTACGCAAAGTAGGTCGACAACGAGCGTAGCATGCCATCATAGAGCTTGGAAAACACATATGGTCAGATGACAGAGGGAGTAGCTTGCCAATATGGACCTTGGACCGCACGCATGGTCGGACGATGTCGGATATGGCATGCCATCATCGCCCTTGGACTGCACACACAAATGGATGATTTCGGGCGTGGAATGCCATCATCGCCCTTGTACTTCACACACATATGGACAATGTCGGGTGTGGCATACCATCAGCATCTTTAGAAATCATACACGGTATGACGACGTGGGGCGTGGAATGCTATCATCGCCCTTTGATAGCACACATGGTCAAACGACATCCGTCGTTGCATGCCATCATCGCCTTTGCACAACAAATACGGTCGGACGATATCGGGTGTGGCATGCCATCATAGCCCTTGGACAGCACACATGGTTGAAAGACATTAAGCGTGGCATGTCATCATAGCCTTTGGAGAACACACACAGTCGGATGACATTGGGTGTATCTTTGTATCATGGCTATTTAACATCACACATAGTCGGACAACGTCAAGTGTGTCGTGCCATCATAGTCCTTGGACAGCACACACGATAAGATGATGTCAGGCGTGGCATGGCATGCTCGCGTAGCCAATGGACATCACACACTGTCGGATGATGTAGGGCATGGCATACCATCATCACCTTTGGACAGCAAACACGGTTGGACGATATTGGGCGTGGCATGCCATCATAGCCTTTGGACAACATACACAGTCAAATGACATCTTGCGTATCTTTGTATCATGGCCGTTAAACATCATATATGGTTGGATGACTTCGGGTGTGTCATGCCATCATAGTCCTTCGAGAGCACACACGGTAGGACGATGTCAGGCGTGACATGCCATCATGGACCTTGGAAAACTCACACTGTCGAACAACGTCGCGTGTTGCATTCTCGCATAGCCAATGGACATCACACACTACTGGACGATGTAAGGCGTGGCATGCCATCACAACCCTTGGACAACACACACGGTCATACGACATTTGTCGTGGCATGGAATCATCACTCTTGTACTACACAAACAAATGAACGATGTTAGGGGTGGCATTCTATCATTGCCCTCGGACAGCACAAATGGTCGGACCACGTCGGGCATGGCATGCCATCATCGCCTATTGACAACACACACGATCGAACAAAGTTTTGCGTGGCATGCCTACGTAGCCTTGGGACAATGCACACGGTCGGACAACGTTGAGCGTCACACGCCATTATAACCCATGGACAGCACACACGGTTGAAGGACATTGGGCATGGCATGTCATCAGAGTTCTTGGATAGCACACACTGCCGGTCAACATTGGACGTGGAATTAAATCATAGCCCTTCGACTGCACACCCAGATGGATGATGTCAGGCCTGGCATTCCATCTTCACCTTTAAAAAGAATAAACGATCATATAATGTCACGCTTGGCATGTCATCATCGCCCTTGGAATGCACAAACAGTCGGACGTCGTCGAGAGTAGCATGCCATCATAGCTCTTCGAAAACACATATGGTCGAACAAAATAGAGCGTGGATAAACATTATGGCCCTTTGACCGAACTCATGATTGGACGATGTCGGACGTGGCATGCCATCATCGCCCTGGGAATGTACATACATATGAATGATTTCGGGCATGGCATGCCATAATCGCTCTTGGAAAGGACACACGATTGAACGAAGTCAAGCTTGGCATGCCCACGTAGCCCTTGGAAACCACACACGGTCGAACAACATCGGGCATGGCATGACATCATAGCCTTTGTATAACACACACGGTCGGAAGGCGTTGGGCGTGGCATGTCATCATAGGTCTTGAAAAGGACACACGGTCGAACGACGTTGAGCGTGGCACGCCATCATAGTTGTTTAATAGCACATACGGTTGAACGACGTTGGGCTTAGCATGTCATCATATTTCTTAGATAGCACACACGGTCAATCGACATCAGACGTGGCATGTTATAATCACCAATGGACTGCACGTATAAAAGGACGTTGTTGGGCCTGGCATTCAATCATCGCCTTTGGAATGCAGGCACGGTAAGACGATCTCGGGTGTGGCATGCCATCATCTCCCTTGGACTACACAAATGATCAGACTAGTTTGGGGGTGGAATGCAAAAGTAGACCTTGGACAACACACACAATTGGACGACGTCAGGCGTGGCATGCCATCATCGCCCTTGGATTGCACATATAGTTTGACGACGTGGGAGTAGCCTGCCATCAGAGCCCTTGGAAAAGACATATGGTCGGACGAAATAGTGCGTCGCTTGCCATTATGGCCCTTGGACCGAAAGCATGGTTGGACGATGTAGGACGTGACATGCCTCATTGCCCTAGGAATGCACACACATATGGACGATGTCGAGCGTGGCATGCCATCATCAACTTTGTAAAGCATACACAGAATATGACGTTGGGCGTGGAATGCCATCTTCTCCCCAAAATGCACTCATAGTCGAACAACGTCGGGCATGAATTGCCAGAGTAGTTCTTCGACATCACACACCATCAAACTACATTAGGCATGGCGTGACATCATCGCCTTTAGAACGCACACATAGTCGGACGATGTTGGGGCGTAGCATGCTATAATAGCCCTTCGAAAACACATACGATCGAACGACATAGGGCGTGGTTGCCATTATGGACCTTGAACAGCACACATGGTAGGATGACGTTGGGCGTTGCATTCCATCATGTCCATTAGAGTATAAACATAGTCGGACCACGTCGACCGTGGAATGCCTGTGTAGCCGTTGAACAACACACACTATAGAACGAAGTCGGACATGTCATGCCATCATCGCCTAGTGCACCACTCACGGTTGGATTACGTCGGGCATGGCATTTCATCATCGCTCATGGAAATCACACACGATCGAATGAAGTCAAGATTGGCATGCCCACGTAGACCTTGGACAGCACATATGGTCGGAGGACGTCGGGCGTGGCATGCCATCATCGCCCTTGGACTACACACAGTCGGATGACGTTGGGCGTAGCATGCCATCATAGATCTTGGAAAACACATATGGTCAGATGACAGAGGGCGTGGCTTGCAATTATGGACCTCAATACCACACACATGGTCGGATGATGTCGGACATGGCATGCGATTATCTTCCTTGGACTGCACACACAAATAGACGATGTTGGGCGTGTTATGCCATCATCGCCCTTGGACTTCACACAGAGAAGGATGATGTAGGGCGTTACATGCCATCATAGCCTCTAGAAATCACACACGGTATGAATACGTGGGGCGTGTCATGCCATCATCGCCCTTGTACATTACACATGGTCAAACTACATCTGGCGTGGCATGCCATCATCGCCTTTGGACAGCAAACACGGTCAGACGACCTCGGGCGTGGCATGCCATCATAGCCCTTGGACAACACACATGATTGAAAAACATTAAGCGTGGCAGTCATTATAGCCTTGTATAGCACACACAAGCGGTCGACCTCAGACGTGGCATGCCATTATCTCCCTTGGACTGCACACACGAATGCACGATGTCGGGCGTGGCATTCAATCATCGCCCTTGGACCGTACACATGGTCAGACAACATTAGGCGTGGCATGCCATCATCGCCTTTGGTTATCATAGATGTTCGGATGATGTTGGGCGTGGCATGCCATAATAGCCCTTGGACAACACGCACGATTGAATAACATGAAACTGGCATGTCATTAAAGCCCGTGGATAGCACACACGATCGGACAATGTCGAGCGTTGAATGCCATCATTGCCCTTGCACTGCAAACACGAACGGATTATGTAAGGTGTTGCATGTAATCATATCGATTAGACAACACATACGGTCAGAAGAAATTAGGCGTGGCTTTTGGTCATTGCCCTTTGAGAATACACACGATTGGACGACGTGTGGTGTAGCATGCCATTAAAACCCTTAGACAACACAAACGATTGGAGGAGCTCAAGCGTGGTTGGACATTGCTCTTAGACTGCATACACATATGGACGATGTAGGGCCTGACATTCCATCTTCGCCTTTGGAAAGAATACACGATCAGATGATGTCACGCATTGCATGCCAACATCAACTTTGGACTGCACACACGGACGGACAACATCGGGCGTGGAAAGCCAGAGAATCCGTTTGACAACACACATGGTTGATTGACGTCGAGCGTGGCATGCCATCATCGCCCATGGACTGCATAGACAGTCGGACGACGTTGGAAGTAGCTTGCCATCATAGCCCTTGGAAAACACATATGGTCAGATGAAATAGAGCGTGGCTTGACATTATGGCCATTTTACTGAACGCACGGTTGGATGATTTCGAACGTGGCATGCCATCATTGCCCTTGGAATGCACACACATATGGATGTTGTCGGGCGTGAGATTCCATCTTCGCTCTTGGAAAGCACACACTATCGAACAAAGTCAAGCTTGGCATGCCCACGTAGACCATGGAAACCACACACAGTCGGAAAACCTCAGTCGTGGCATGCCATCATAGCCTTTGGATAACACACACAGTTTGAAGATGTTGGGTGTGGCATATCATTGTAGGTCTTGAACAACACAAACGGTTGGACAACGTCGAGCGAGGCATGCCATCATAGCCATCGGACAGAACACACGATTAAATGATGTTGGGCTTAGCATGTCATCATAGACCTTAGATAGCACACAGTTAATCGACTTCGGACGTGCCATGAAATAATAGACCGTTAACTACACACTAATGGACGATGTTGGGCCTGACATTCCATCATCTCCTTTGGAAAGTTCACAAGATAAGACGATCTCGGATGTGGAATGCCATCATCTCCCTTGGACTACACACATGATTAGATGATGTTGGCGTGGAATGCTAGTGTATCCCATTGGCTGCACACACGGTCGCACGACGTCGGGCGTGGCATGCCATCATTGCCCTTGGACTGCACATATAGTCTGACAACGTTAGGAGTAGCTTGGAATCATAGCCCTTGGAAAACACTTATGGTCAGACGAAATAAAACGTCGCTTCCAAATATGGCCCTTGGACCGAATTCTCTATTGGACTATGTGGTACGTGGCATGCCATCATCGCCCTTGGAATGCACACATATATGGACGATGTCGGGCGTGGCATGCAATCGTCACCTTTGGAAAGCACACACAGAATGAGACGTTGGGCGTGAAATCCCATCATCTCCCTAGAATGTACTCATGGTCGAACGACGTCGGGTGTTAAATTCAAGAGTAGTTCTTCGACATCACAGAGTCGGACAATGTCGGGTGTAGCATGCTATAATAGCCGTTTGAAAACACGTACGGCCGGACGACATAGGGAGTGGTTGCCATTATGGACCTTGGATAACACACAAGGTAGGATAACATCGTGCATCGCATTCCATAATGGCCCTTAGACTGTACACACGGTCGGACCACGTCGACCGTGGAATGCCCGTGTAGCCATTGGACAACACACACTATAGAACAAAGTCGGGCGTGGCATGCCATCATTGCCTAGTACACCACACACGGTTGGTCTACGTCGGGCGTTCCATGCCATCATCGCTCTTGGCAAGCACACACGATTGAATGAAGTCAAGCTTGGCATGCCCACGTAGCCCTTGGACAGCACATACGGTCGCACGATGTCGGGCCTGGCATGCCATCATCGCCCTTGGACTACACACAGTCAGAAGAAGTCGGGTGTAGCATGCCTTCATAAAGCTTGTAAAACATATATGGTCAGACGACAGAGGGCGTGGCTTGCTATTATGGACCTTGGACCGCACGCATGGTTTGATGATGTCGGACATGGCATGCCATAAACTCCCTTGGACGGCGCACACAAATGGACAATGTTGGGTGTTTATGCCATCATCTCCCTTGGACTTCACACACAGATGGATGATGTCGGCCGTGGCACGCAATAAACGCCTTTAGAAATCACACACGGTATGACGACATAGGACGTGACATGCCATCATCGCCTCTGGACAACACACATGGTCAAACGACATTCGGCATGGCATGCCATCAATTCCTTTGGACAGCAAACACGATCAAATGACGTCGGGCGTGGCATGCCATCATAGCCCTTGGACAGAACACATGGTTGAAGGACATTAAGTGTGGCATGTCATCATAGACATTGGTTAGCACACACAATTGGTCGACGTCAGACGTGGCATACCATCATCGCCCTTGGAGTGCACACGCGAATGAAGGATGTTGGGCGTGGCATTCTATCATTTACCTTGGACCCTGCACATGGTTAGAAAATTTCAGGCCTGACATGCCATCATCGCATTTGACCTTCATAAACGGTCGTACAACGTCGGGCGTGAGAGTCCATAATAGCCCTTGAACAGCACACACAGTTTAATGACATTAATCTATCATGTCATCATAACCCTTGGATAGACGACACAACCGGACAATGTGGAGAGTGGCATTACATCGTCACCCTTGGAGTGCACACAGAGGTGAAGGACGTTGTGCTTGTCTTGCCAATGTGGCCCTTGAACTGCACGCAACGTCAGACGATGTCGGACGTAGCATGCCATCATCGCCCATGGACTCCACATACAGATGGACTCTGTCGGGCGTGGCATGCCATCATCACCTTTAGAGAGCACACACGGTATGATGATGTCGGGCTTGTCATGCCATCATCTCCCTTGGACTGCACACATGGTCGGACAACGTCCGTCGTGGAATGCCAGTGTAACCCTTGGACAACACACACGGTCGACAACCATCGTGCATGTCATGTCATCATAGCCATTCGACAACACATAATGCCGAACGACATCGGTAGTGGCATGCCATCTTCTCTCTTGTATTGCACACACGAATAAACGATGTCGGGCGTGGCATTCCATTATCGCCCTTGGACAGTTCATATGGTCGGACAATATCAGGCATGGCATTCCATTATTTCCTTTGGGCAGAACACATGATTGAACAAAGTCAAGCGTGGCATGCCATTATAGCCATTAGACAGAACACACGGTTGAATGACGTTAAGCGTGGCATGCTCATAGACCTTGGATAGCACACATAGTCGGTCAACCTCGGACGTGGCATTCCATCATCGTCTTTGGAAAGCACACACGGTCAAACGACGTTGGGCGTTGCATCCCATCACCGCCCTTGGACTACACACACAGTTGGCAATGTAGGGTGTAGAATGCTAGAGTATCCCTTGGACCGCACACACAGTCCGACGACGTCGAGCGTAGCATGCCATAGTACCCAATGGAAAATGTACATAGTCGGACGACATAAAGCGTGGCTTGCTATTATGGCCCTTTGACAACATAAACAATTGAACGACATCAGACGTGTCATTCCAGCATCGCCCTTGGACTACACACACAGATGGACGATGTCGCGCATGTCATGACATCATCGCCTTTGGAAAGCACACATGGTAAGACGACATTAGGCATGGCATGCCATCATCTCCCTTATACTGCACACATAGATGGATGATTTTGGGCCTTACATAGCATCATCGCCTTTGGAAAGCACACACAATCAAACCTCGTCTGGCATGGCATGCCATCATTTCCCTTGTACAACACACACGGTCGGATGATGGTGGGCATGGCATTCCATCTTCGCACTTGGAATCCATACACAGTTGGATGATGTCGGGCGTATCATGCCATCATAGCCCTTGGAAAATAGATATGGTCGAACGACGGAGGGCGTGGCTTGCCATTATGGCCCTTGGACCGCACGCACTGTGTGTGCTTTCCAAAAGCGATGATGGCATGCCACATCTAACATCGTCTGATTATGTGTGAAGTTGAAGGTCAGTAATGGCATGTTACATCTGAGGTCAATCGACCGAGTAAACAGCCACAGGGCTATGGTGACATTCCATGCCCAAAGTCATTAAACTATGACTGCTGTCCAAGTTCTATGATGGCATGACACGCACGACATCGTCCGACCGTGTGTGCTGTCCAAGGGCGATGATGTCATTCCACGCTCGACGTTTCCTTACCATATAACTGTCCACGGGTGATGATGGAATTCCACGCCCTATATTATTCATTCGTGTGTGCATTACAAGAGCGATGATTGCATGCAAATCCTGATGTCATATTACCTAGTATGCTTTCCAAAGGTGATGATTGCATGGCACGCATGCCATCATCCGTCTCTATATGTAATTAATGGGAAATGATAGCATGTCACGACCAACGTCGACCGACCGTGTATGTTGTTCAAGGGCTATGATGACATGCCACGCCTAACATCGTGCAACCGTGTGTGTTGTCCAAGGTCTATGATGGCATGCAATGCCCGACCTCATTCGACCGTGTGTGCATTCCAAGGTCCTTAATGGCATACCATGCCCGACGTCGTCCAACCGTGGGTGCTTTCCAATGGCAATGATTGCATGCCACTGACAACATTGTCCTTTTGTGTGTGCAGTTTATAGGCTAGAAAGGCATGCCACACCCGACGTTGTCCGACTGTGTGTCCTGTCCAATGGTCATCATGGCATGCCACGCCCAATGTCGTCCGACCATTGTGCTGTCCAAGGATTTTGATGGCATGTAATGCCTACCGTTGTCCGACTATGTGTGTTGTCCAAGGGCTACGCGGGCATCCAATGCCCGTCTTTGTCCGACCTTTGTGTTTTCCAAGGGTGATGTGGAATGCCATGCCCTATTTCATCCATTCGTTTGTGCGGTAAAAGGGCGATGATAGCATACCATGCCGGACATCGTCCGACTGTGTGTGCTGTGAAAGTGCAACACAGGCATGCCACTCCCAACGTCGTCCGATCGTATGTGTTTTCCAAGGGCTATAATGGCAGGCCACGGCTGACGTCGTTCGATCGTGTTTGGTGTCCAAGAAAAATGATGGCATGCCACGCCCGACGTCATCCGACCATGTGCTCAGTCTTAGGACCATGATGTCATGCCATGTCTGACATCGTCCATCAATGTGTACAGTCCAAGGGCGATGATGACATGTCATACCCGACTTTGTCCAACCGTGTGTGTCATCCAAGGGATATGATGAAATGCAATGCCCGACATTGTCCGACCGTGTGTCCTGTCCAAGGGCTATGCTTTAAGCCGTGCCTGACGTCATCTGACCGTGTGTGTTGTCCAAGGGCTACTCATGCAAGCCACGCTCGACATTGCCCGATCGTGTGTGCAATCTAATAGAGATAATGGCATGCCACACATGATGTTGGCTAATCGTGTTTGATTTCCAAGGGACATGATGGCATGCTACGTACGACGTCATCCTCCTATGTGTGCTTTCAAAAAGCGATGATGTCATGCCACACCCGACATCATCTGTCTGTGTGTGCAGTCCAAGGGTGATGATGGCATTCCACGTACGAGGTCGATTGACCGTGTGTGCTGTCCAAGGGCTATGATGACATGTCACGCCCAATGTCGTTCAACTGTGAGTAATGTCTAAGGGCTATGATGACATGCCACGCACAACGTCGTCCGACTGTGTGTTTTATTGAAGGTCTATGCAGGCATGCCAGGCCCAACTTCGTTCGACCGTGTATGCTGCCCAAGGGCGATGATGGCATGTTATGCCTGACATTGTTCGACCATGTGTAGTGTCCACGGCCGATGATGGAAAGCCACGCCCGGCATCATTCATTCGTATGTGCAGAACAAGAGCGATGATGGCATGTCAAGCCTGACGTCGTCCGACCCTGTTTCTTTCCAAAGGTTATGATGGCATGCCTGGCCTGATGTCATTTGACTCTTTGTGCAGCACAAGGGCGATAATAACATGCCACATTCGACGTTGACCAATCGTTTGGGTTGTTCAAGGGCAACGATGACATGCCATGCCCAATATCTTTCAATCGTGTCTGTTGTCCAAGGTCTCTGATAAAGTGCCATGCTTGACGTCGTCCTAACGTATGCGCTGTCCAAGGGCTACGCTGGCATGCCACACCGGACTTCGTTCGACCGTGTGTGCAGTCCATAGGCATTAATAGCATGCCACGCCTGATGTCGTTCATTTGTGTGTGTAGTACAAGAGCGATGATCGCATGCCACAATTGATGTCGTCCAACGTTGTGTGTTTTCCAATTGCTATGATAACATATCACACCCGACATCGCCCGACCATGTGTGCTGTCCAAGGGCTATGATAGCATTCCAAGCCCAATGTTGTCCGAGAGTGTGTCCTGTCCATTGGCTACGTGAACATGCCACACCCAACGTCGTCCAACCATGTCTATTGTCCAAGGGCCATGATAGCATGCCACGCCCGCCGTCATCCGACCGTGTGTGTTGTCTAAGAACTATGATTGCATGTCGCTTTCGACGTTGTCCGACTTTATATGATTTCCAAGGGCCATTATATCAAACTACACCTGATGTCATCCGACTGTATGTGTTTTTCAATGTCTATGATAGTATGCCACACCCGACGTCATTCGTGTGTGTGCAGTACAAGGGCAATGATAGCATGCCACGCTCGACGTCGTTCGACCGTGTTTGCTATCAAAGAGCTATGATTACCTGCCACGCTCGAAGTCCTTCAATCGTTTGTGCTTTCAAAGGGCTATTATGCCATGCCACGACCAAAGATGTCCGACCATTTGTCTTGTCAAAGGGCAATGAAAATTCCACGGGCAATTTTGTTCGATTGTATGTGTTGTCCAAGGGCGATGATAACTTGCCACACCCGACATCGTTCAACCCTTTGTACTATCCAAGGACATGATGGCATGCCACGCCTAAAGTCGTTCGATCGTTTGTGATTTCCAATAGCCATGATGTTATTCCACGCCCGACGCCGTCTGACTGTGTGTGTTGTCAAAGAGCTATGATGACCTACCACACCCAATGTTGTCTTATCATTGTATAGTCCAAGGGCGATAATGGAATTACATGCCCAACATCGTCCATTCGTTGTGTAGTACAAAAGAGATGATGGCATATACACAACCTACGTTGTCCGACAATATGTGTTGTCCAATTGCGATGATGACGTGCCACGCCCAAAGTCATCTAATTGTGTGTGATGTACAAAGTCTATGATTGCATTCCACACCCGTCGTCGTCCTAAGTGTGTGTTATCAAATGGATACACGGGCATACTACATCCGACATCGTCCGACCGTGTGTGCTATCCAAGGCCATAATGGCGTGCCACACCCGACGTCGTCCGATCGTGTGTTATGTCCAAGGGCTATTATGGCATGCGACGCCCGATGTATGACACTGTGATTTCCAAGATCCATGATATGAAGCTACGCCTGACGTCGTCTGGCAGTGAGTGTTATCCAATGGCTATGATAGCAAACCACGCGCGACATCGTCCCCGTGTGTGTGTAGTACAGGGCGATGATGGCATGCCATGCCCAACGTCGTCAGACTGTGTGTGCTGTCTGAGGGCTATGATGACCTACCACAACTGAAGTCATCCAGTTGTGTGTGCTGTCCAAGGGCTATGATAGCATGCCACGCCTGACGTGCTCCGATATTGTGTCTTTTCAATGAACAATGATGGAATGCAACGTTTGATTTCAATCGATCATATGTGTTGTCCAAGGGTGATGATGTCATGCCGTGCCAAACATTGTGCGTTCGTGTGTGAAGTCCAAGGGTTATGACGGAATTCAACGCCCGACATCATCCCACAGTGTTTGTTGTCCAAGGGCCATGATGGCATGCCATATTCTATGTCGTCCGACCGTGTGTGCAGTCCAATGGCTACGCGGGCATGCCTCGCTCAACGTCATCCGATCGTGTGTCCTTTCTAAGGGCCACAATGGCATGTCATGCCTGACGTCATCTGACCGTGTGTGTTGTCCAATGGCTATGTTGGAAGGCCATGCCTTATGTAGTCTTATCGTGTGTGTTGTCATAGAGCTATGATGGAATGCCATTCCCGACAGTGTCCTATCTTTTGTACTATCCAAGTGCCATAATTGCATGCCAAGCCCAACCTCGTCCGACCGTGTGTGTTTTCCTTAGGGGATGATGGCATGCAAAGCCTGACATCGTTCGTCTGTGTGTGTTTTCCAATGGCAATAATGGCATGCCACGCCCGATGTCAACCGATCGTGTGTGTTGTTTAAGAGATATGATGACATTCCATTCCCAATGTCTTCCAACTGGCTGTGTTATTTATTGGCTATGATGGCATTCCACGCCCGACGTCATTCGACCGTGTGTGGTTTACAAGGGCTACAGGGCATGCCAAGCTCGACTACATTTGACCATGTGTGCTTTCGAAGATCGATGATGGCATGCCACGCCTGACGTAGCTTGATCGTGTGTGGTGTCCAAGGGCAATAATGGCATGCCACTAACCGTCTTTGTGCATTCCAACGGCGATGATGACATAGCACGCCCAACGTCGTTTGACCGTCTTTGCTTTCCAAATGAGATGATGGCATGGAACACTTGATATAGTAAATCTGTGTGTAGTCAAAGGGCGATGATAAAATGCCATGTCCGAGGTCGACCGACTATGTTTGCTATCCAAGGGCTATGATGACTTTCAATGCTTAACGTGATTCAATCGTGTGTGCTGTCCAAGGGCTATGATGGCATGCTACGCCCGATGTCATTAGACAGTGTGTGGTGTTCAAGTGATACGCAGGCATGCCATGCCCGATATTGTTCTATTGTTTGTGTTGTAAAAAGGAGATGATGGTATGCATCACCCGATATTGTCCGACTATGTGTACTGTAGAAGGACGATGATGGAATGCCACGGCTGACATCGTTCATTCTTGTGTGCAGTACAAGAGTGATGATGGCATGTCACAACTGTTGTCATCTGACATTATGTGTTTTCCAATGGCTATGATGACATGCCACGCGCGACGTTGTTCCACCGTGTGTGTTTTCTAAGGGCTACTCTAGCATTCCACGCCCGACTTTGTCCGACCATGTGTGCAGTACAAGGGCGATAATGGCATGCCACTCCCGACATTGTCATATAGTATGTGCTTTCTAAAGGCGATGATGGCATGCCAAGCCTGACATAGTCCATCTGTGTGTGGAGTCCAAGGGCGATGATGGATTGCCACGTCCGACATTGGACGACCATGCATTCGGTCCAAGGGACATTATGGCAAGCCACGCCCTTTGTCGTCCTATTATATGTGTTTTCCAAGGTGTTTGATTGCATGCTACACCCGACGTTGTCCGACTGCGTGTGCCGTCAAAGGGCAACCATGGCATTCCACACCCGACGTCGTCTGACTATGTGTGGTGTCCAAGGGCTTCTCTGGCGTTCCACACCTGACGTTATCCTAACGTGTGTGCAATCCAAATGAGATGATGTTATGCCACGCCCAATATCGTTTGACCGTGTGTGCTTTCCAAAGGCGATGATGGAATGCCAGGCCCTACATCATCCATTTGTGTGTGCAGTCCAAGGGCGATGATTGCATGCCACGCCCGACGTTGTCTTACCATATGTGTTTTCCAAAGGTAATGATGGCATGCAACGCCCGACATCGTCCTTCTATGTGTGCGGTACAAGGGAGATGATGGAATGCCATGCCTATCACCGTTCATTCTTGTGTGCCGTACAAGAGTGATGATGGCATTCCACGACTGTTGTCGTCCAACATTATGTGCTTTCCAATGGCTATGATGACATGCCACGCGAAACGTTGTTTGACCTAGTGTGTTGTCCAAGGGCTACTCAGGCATTTCACGCCTGACTTCGTCCGACCATATGTGGAGTCCAAGGGCGATTATGGCATGCCACGCCCGACATTGTCATACAGTATGTGCTTTTATAAAGGCGATGATGGCATGCCACGCGCGACATAGTCTATATGTATGTGGAGTCCAAGGGGGATAAAGGCATGCCACGTTCAACATTGGTCGACCGTGCATGCGTTCTAAGGGCAATTATGGCAAGCCACGCCTTTTGTCACCCCATCATATGTGTTTTCCAACGATTATGATTGCATGCTACGCCCGATGTTGTTAGACTGCGTGTGCAGTCCAAGGGCGACGATGTCAAGCGACGCCCAATGTCGTCTGACCATGTGTGCTCTCCAACGTCTTATCTAGCATTCCACGCTCGAAGCCGTCCAAACGTGTGTGCAGTCCAAGGGCGATGATGGTATGCCACGCCCGACGTAGTCTGACCGTGTGTGCGTTCCAAAGGCGATAATGGAATGACAGGCCCAACATCGTCCATTTGTGTGTGCAGTCCAAGGGTGGTGATGGCATGCCACGCTCGATGTCGTCTTACCTAGTGTGCTTTCCAAAGGCGATGATGGCATGCAGCGCCCGACATCGTCCATCTGTGTGTGCGGTCTAAGGAAGATGATGGAATGCCACGCCCGACATTGTTCATTGTTGTGTGCAGTACAAGAGTGATGATGGCATGCCATGACTGATGTCGTCCGACATTTTGTGTTTTTCAATGGCTATGATCACAAGCCACGCGCGACGTTTTTCGACCATGTGCGCTGTCCAAGGGCTACTCTGGCATTCCACGCCCGACGTCGTCTGACCATGCGTGCAGTCCAAGGGAGATAATGGCATGCCACGCCCAATATCATCATACATTATGTGCTTTCTAAAGGCAATGATGGCTTGCCATACCCGACATATGCCATCTGTGTGTAATGTCCAAGGGAGATGATGTCATGCCACGTCTAACATTGTCCGACCGTGCATGCGGTCCAAGGGGCATAATGGCATGACACACCCTCTGTCGTCCGACCATATGTGTTTTCCAAGGTCTATGATGGCATGCTACACATAATGATTGCCGACTGCGTGCGCAGTCCAAGGGAGATAATATCATGCCACGCCCTACGTCGTCTACTGTGTGTGCTGTCAAAGTGCTACTCTTGAATTCCACGCCCGACGTCGTCCAAACGTGTGTGCAGTCTAAGGGCGATGATGGTATGCCATGTCAGATGTTGTCTGACCGTTTGTGCATTATAAAAGTTATGATGGAATGCCAGGCCCAACATCATCCCTCTGTGTGTGCAGTCCAAGGATAATGATGGCATACCACGCGCGACGTCGTGTTACTGTGTGTGCTTTCCAAAGGAAATGATGGCATGCCACGGCTGACATCGTCAATCTGTGTGTGCAGTTCAAGGGAGATGATGGAATGCCACACCCAACGTCGTCAGACCATGTGTGCAGTCCAAGGGCGATGATGGCATGCCACACCCGACGTCATTTGATGATGTGTGATTTCCAAGGGCGATAATAGCATGCCACGTCCGAGGTCGACTGATAGTGTGTGCTATACAAGAGCTATGATGACATGCCTCGCTCAATTTCATTCAACCATGTGTGCTTTTCAAGGTCTTTGATGTCATGCCGCGCCCGACGTCATCCGACCGTGTATTTTATCCAAGGGCTACGCAGGCATGCCATGCCCGACTTCGTTCGACCGTGTGGGTTGTCTAAAGTCTATAATGGCATGCCACTCCCAATGTTGTCTGACCTTGTGTAATGTCCAAGTGCAATAATGGAGTGCCACTCCCGAAATTTTTGATTCATGAGTGCAGTACAAGAGCGTTGATGGAATTTCACGACCGATATCGTCCGAGATTATGTGTTGTCCAATGGCTATGTTGACATGCCATGCTCAACTTTGTCCGACCGTGTGTGCTGTTCAAGAGCTATGATTGGATGCCACACCCGAAATCATCTGACAGTGTGTGTTATCCATTTGCTAAGTGAGCATGCCATACCTGACTTCGTCCGACCGTATGTGTTGTCCAAGGTCCATGATGGCATGCCACGCCCGACTTCATCCCGACCATGTGTACTTTTTAAGGGCTATGATGTCATGCCATGGCCGACGTTGTACGACTGTATGTGCTGTCCAATGGCCTTGGTAGGATGCCATGTTAGATGTCGTCCGACCATGTGTGCTGTCCAAAGGCTTTGATGATATGTCACGATCGAGTCGATCGACCATGTGTGTTGTCGATGGGGTACGTGGGCATGCAATGATCGATTTTGTCTTGCCATGTTTGTTGTCCAAGACACATAATAGCATGCCATCATCGCCCATGGATTCCTCATACAGATTGACTTTGGTGGGTGTGGCATGCCATCATCACCTTTAGAGAGCACAAACGGTATGATGATGTCGGGCTTGGCATGCCA
>JAKWIX010000108.1:0-12500 GCA_027704785.1 Solanum chmielewskii
ATTTATTATTATTATTATTATGTCACGACCCAAATCGGGCCGCGACTGGCACCCACATTTTACCCTCCTATGTGAGCGAACCAACCAATCTAAACCTTAACATTTCAATATAATATCAACAGAAAGTAATGCGGAAGACTTAACTCATTAATAAAATCAATAACTATTATTATCCCCAAAATCTGGAAGTCATCACCACAAGAACATCTATGATCAAATGACTAAACTAAGAGTATTCTAAAAGCTAAAAATACATAAGAAGCTAGTCCATGCCGGAAGTTCAAGGCTCAAGACTTGAAGAAGAAGATCCAGTCCAAGCTAGAAGCATTAGCTCACCCTGAATTTCCGATGTGTAGTAAGACTGGCTGAATTACTGTTGAGTCGAAGACTACGGCACGTTGCTGCACTCCACAATAAACAAGAAGAAAACATAAAAGTAGGGGTCAGTACAAAACACGGGTACTGAGTAGATATCATCGGCCAACTCAAAAAAAAACAGTATATATTAAGCAATATCATAAAATCAACTCTAATATCCTTAGCATGCAGCATTTACAGTTACCAAAAACCTTGGTTACAACACCAAGCACATCGATGAGGACTCACGCCTCCTCATCATACTCGTTTGGGAATTAGGTTCATTAGATTTGAATATATTATCATCTTTCAAGATTCATTATCTTTATTCCCCTCATGTCGGTACGTGACACTCCGCTCCTCATATACTATCCTGGTGTCGGAACGTGACACTCCGATCCTCGTATTCTATCCTGGTGTCGGAACGTGACACCCGATCTATATTCTATCCTGGTACCGGAACGTGGCACCCGATCCATATTCTATCCTGGTGTCGGAACGTGACACTCCGATCCTCATATTCTATCCTGGTACCGGAACGTGGCACCCGATCCTCATATTCTATCCTGGTACCAGAACGTGGCACCCGATCCATATTCTATCCTGGTACCGGAACATGGCACCCGATCCATATTCTATCCTGGTATCGGAACGTGACACTCGATCCTCATATTCTATCCTGGTACCGGAACGTGGCACCCGATCCCCTAATCTCACTACTTTCGTTCATCAAGCCTTCTTTTATACCAAGGCATCATCATTAACAAAGTAGATTAGGGTTTCTTTTCAAGATTTAGGATTCAATAGCTTCATCATGCTTATTATATCATAATTACATAATCACATTCATGCAAGCATACAATTAAGCATATAGAAGGGTTTACAATACTACCAATACATATCATTCGCTATTAAGAGTTTACTACGAATAGCATAAAAATAACCATAACCTACTTTCACCGAAGATTAGTGATCAAGCAAGCAATTCCAAAGCCTTGTGTTTTTCCTCTTCGTCGTCTCTCTCTATCGATTATCCTTCCCTCTCTTTGTTCTTCTATTTTTCTTTATTCAAACCCTCTTCTTTTACCCTAATTAGTATATAATTAAGAATAAAAGATGACAATAATAACCCACTAATTAACTTAAGGTTACCTCTTTTAACCCCCAAGTAATTAGACTTATTAACATTAACCCTCTAACTTTATAATTAAAGCAGGAATAGTCAAAAACGTCCCTTAAAACGTATAAAGAAATCCGACCCAGACTGGGATTGCGCAGCCTGCGATGGCCCGTCGTGCCTGCGACGGCCCGTCGTGCCTGCGACGTTCCGTCCTGCTGGTCGTCGCAAGGCTCAGAGACTGGATTTCCACTAAAACTCTGTGACGGTCCGTCACGCCTGTGACGGTCCGTCCTGCCATTCCGTTACGAAGTTCAGAGAGTCAATTTTCAGTACCCAATTTCGATTTTCTAAGTGTTTGAAACGAGACCTGCGACGGTCCGTCGTGCCCATGACGGTCCGTCGTGGGGTCCGTTGCCTCAGCCTGTTTTTCCAGAATAAAATCTGCTGCTCAAAACGACTAAACAGGTTGTTACAATAGATACCAATTTACCCATCGTTCGTCCCCGAACGATCGAAAAGGAGTACCTGAATCTGTAAACAGATGTGGGTATCTTTCTCGTATATCTGCCTCCTTCTCCCAAGTGGCTTCTTCAACCGGCCGATTCTTCCATTGCACCTTGATGGATGCAATGTCCCTTGATCTCAACTTGCGAATTTCCCTATCTAGAATGGCAACAGGTTCCTCCTCATAAGACAAATTCTCGTCAAGCAAAACTGAGTCCCAACGGATAATGTAGTTTCCATCCCCATGATATCTTTTCAACATAGACACATGGAATACCGGATGTACTCTGGACAGCCCTGGAGGCAAGGCTAACTCATAAGCCACCTCCCCTACTCGTTTAAGTACTTCGAAGGGACCAATATACTTGGGCTTAGTTTACCTCTTTTACCAAACCGCTCACCCCTTTCATTTTGGGAAACTTTCAACAAGACTTGTTCACCCTCCATGAACTCTAAGTCTCTAACCTTTCGATCTGCATATTCCTTTTGTCTACTTTGCGCCGCAAGCTTTTCTTGAATAGACTTCACTTTCTCTATCAAATCCCTCAAAAGGTCAGTACCCCAAGGTCTAACCTCGAATGCATCAAACCAACCAATGGGAGACCTACATCTCCTCCCATACAATGCTTCAAATGGGGCCATATCAATACTTGAGTGATAGCTATTATTGTATGAAAACTCCGCTAAGGGCAAAAAGTTATCCCAATGGCCACCAAACTCTATCACACATGCACGAAGCATATCCTCCAACACTTGAATCGTTCGCTCAGATGACCATCGGTCTGAGGATGGAACGCGCAAGAGTACTAAGGTCCAACCTAGTACCCAATTCTGCATGCAATGTTTTCTAAAACTTAGAAGTAAACTGCATTCCTCTATGATATAATGGAGAGTGGAACCCCATGCAATCGCACCACTTTCGAGATGTAAAGTTTGGCTAACTTCTCTGCATTGTAAGTCACCTTGACCGGAATAAATAAAGTGAGCAGACTTAGTTAACCTATCAACAATTACCCAAATAGAATCAAACTTTCCCAATGTCCTTGGAAGACCAACACGAAATCCATTGCAATCCTTTCCCACTTCCATTCCAGGATGGGCATTCTCTGAAGTGTTCCTCCGGGCCTTTGGTGTTCATATTTACTTGTTGACAGTTTGGACATTTGGCAATAAAATCCACAATATCCCGCTTCATTCTACTCCACCAAAAGTGTTGCTTTAGGTCGCGGTACATCTTGGTTGCACCCGGATGTATAGAATACCTTGAACTATGAGCCTCTGTCAAAATAGTGTTGATCAAATCATCAACTCGGGGTACACATACCCTTCCCTTGATTCTCAAACACCTTCCTCATCGATTGTCGCTTCTTTAGCCTTCCTTTCAACACTTTATCTCGGATCCGGATCAATTTTTCATCATTAAACTGTTTTCCCTTAATCTTGTCAAGAAAAGAAGATCTTGCCTCCAACAAGCCAACAATCCTCCCTTCTCATTTACTTCTAACCTCATCAAGTCGTTAGCCAGAGTCTGAACTTCTCTAGCCAATGGGCGTCTAGAAGCTTGCAAGTGAGATAGACTTCCCATGCTTCCCGCCTTCTACTTAAAGCATCCGCTACGACATTCGCCTTCCCCGGATGATACAAAATAGTGATGTCGTAGTCCTTCAGTAGCTCCATCCATCTCCTCTGTCTCAAGTTCAAATCTTTCTGAGTAAAAGACATACTGAAGGCTACGATGATCCGTGTAGACCTCACACTTAACCTCATATAAATAGTGTCTCCATTGCTTTAGTGCAAACACTACCGCGGCCAATTCCAAATCATGAGTTGGATAGTTACGTTCATGCACTTTTAATTGTTCTTGAAGCATAAGCAATCACATTCTTCTCTTGCATTAGCACTGCACCCAAACCCGAATAGGATGCATCACAATAGACAATGAAATTCTTACTTCCACTGGCAAGGTGAGAATTGGTGCAGTAGTCAACAGAGTCTTGAGCTTCTGAAAGCTTTCCTCACACATCTGGACCATACAAATGGAACATTCTGCTTAGTCAAGTTCGTCAATTGGGAAACAATAGAAGAGAATCCCTTGACAAATCGGTGGTAGTAGCTAGCTAACCCAACAAAGCTCCTTATTTCTGACACATTAGTAGGTCTTTACCCAATTCTTCACTGTCTCAATCTTAGAAGGATCCACCATCACTCCATCCTTAGAAACCACGTGCCCCAAGAAGGACACTGCATCTAGCCAAAAACTCCACTTAGAGAACTTGGCATAAGCTTTTTCTCCCTCAACATTCCAATACCATTCTCAAATGCTCTAATGTTCCTTCTTACTCTTTGAGTATACCAATATATCATCAATAAATACGATCACAAATAGATCCAGATATGGCTTAAAAATCTCGTTCATCAAGCTCATGAACGCAGCAGGGGCATTCGTAAGACCAAAAGACATCACTACAAATTCGTAATGCCCATACCTCGTTCGAAAAGCAGTCTTTGGCACATCCGTTACCCGTACTTTCAATTGATGATAACCGGATCTCAAGTCAATCTTAGAGAAGACACAAGCACCTTGTAACTGATCGAACAAGTCATCAATGCGAGGAAGAGGATACTTGTTCTTAATAGTTACCCTGTTCAATTGCCGGTAGTCTATGCACATCCGAAAACTCCCATCCTTCTTCTTTACAAACAAAACCGGAGCAACCCAAGGAGATGCACTTGGTCTAATGAAGCCTTTGCTCAACAACTCTTGAAGTTGGGCTTTTAACTCTCTTAACTCGCGGGAGCCATTCTATAAGGGGGTATAGAAATGGGGCGGCGAGTACCCGGTTCAAGATCAATACAGAAGTCAATATCCCTATCTGGTGGCATACCAGGAAGATCTGCAGGGAACACATCCAAAAACTCACGGACCACCGAAACCGACTCAATCGAAGGTACTTGGGTAGTGTCATCCTTGAGATGTGCCAAGAAAGCTAAACACCCGTTACTAACCATTTTCTTAGCACGAAGAAAGGAGATGATACGCACCGGATTGGAAGTGTAGTCACCCTCTCACACTAACGGATCTGTCCCGGCTTGGCTAACGTTACCGTTTTAGCATTACAATCGAAGATCGCAAAATGCGGAGAAGCGAGAAAGAAAGAAAGCCAAGTCATACCCAGAATTACATCAAATCAACATTTCTAAGATAACCAAATCTACATAAGTGTTGCTCCCCACAAAGTTCACCAAACAAGACCTATATACCTTTTCAACTACCACAGACTCACCCACCGGAGTAGAAACATGAATAGGCATGTCAAGTAATTCACAATGTAAATTTAGACCATTAGCAAATGAGGAAGATACATAAAAATGTGGATCCAGGATCAAACAATACAGAAGCCATGCAATCACAAAATCAAAAGATTACCTGTGATGACAGTATCTGATGTCTCCGCTTCAGATCTCCCAGGAAAAGCGTAGCAATGGGCCCATTACTTGTTTGTCCGTTGCCCCTACCATGTTGTGATGTAGTGGCTCCAGTTTGCCCATCACCCGGCCGTTTTGGTGACCACCATTACCTCGACCACCGCGTCCTCCAGAATGACGGCCTCTACCATGACCACCTCTACCTCTAACATTTGGAGGTCTGCAAACTGTTTTGGACAATATCTCTTAATATGTCCAATCTCCCCACATCCATAGCACTCTCTGGGTTCATGCATAGGTCTCTCAGAGAAGTGTTGACCGGTCAGAGTGGACCCCCAACTACAGTCTGTAGTGAAGACTGAATGGGTCGAACTGAGTAACCTCCGGAAACCCTGTCCTTTAGAGTAAGAACCATTAAACTCACCTCCCTTTCGAAAACCTTTTTGATGTAGTTGCCATGGTGAAGTCATCTGGCTTCACTCCCTCTACCTCTATTACGAAGTCTACCACTTCTTGAAAGGATTTTGCCGTAGCCGCTACCTGTAAGGCTGAAATCCGCAAACTCTGACCTCAACCCCTTCACAAAACGGCGAATCCGCTCTTGTGGACTGAAACATAGTTGGGTGGCATACCGGGATAATGCATGAAACTTAGCCTTGTATGCAGTAACCGACATCTATCTTGCTCTAGACTTAAGAATTATCTCTTTCCTATCCCTCAAAGTCCGCGGGATATACTTCTCCATAAAAAAAAACTAGAGAATGATGCCCAAGTCATAGGTGGTGCCTCTGTTGGTTGACACTCAACATGTGACTGCCACCACATTTGGCGTTCCCTTGAAACTGATAACTCACGAAACTCAACACCAAACCGTTCCACTATACCCATCTTGTGTAGTAGCTCATGACAGTCAACCAGAAAATCGTAAGCATCCTCCGATTCAGCACCCTTGAAGACTGGAGGTTTCAATTTCAAGAACTTACTGAAAAGTTCATGCTGATCATTGTCATTATAGGCCCAGTAGTCAGACGTGGAAATGTGCCTATTTCCAATGGAACATCCATGTGGGGAGCCATAGTAGCTGCACGTTGTACCTCTGGAGCCTGAGGTGCTGGGCAGAAAAACACTGGGGTGTCTGGCCCTGATCAGAAACCCGCTAAGATAAGCCAGAACTGATGATTGATCATCTCTGGGGTAGGGTGGGGTGGCATTTCCTCATTCTGTACTTGCTCATTCACCCCATCCTCCCCCTCTCTTATCACTTCTCAGTCGGTGGAGGAGTCACCGCCTAGCATCAGATGGACTAGGTGCTCGTCCTCTTCCTCTAGAGGAGTACTCCCACGACCTCTACCACGGGCCTTGCCGCTATTCTCCTCGAGCCACACCCCAGTGGCTGGCTCAGGCGCACCCTGTCCCGCTGGTGCTGGTGTTGGTGTTGGCGTAGTCGTTGCTCTAGTTCTAACCATCTGCGAAATAGAGTGAAGATGGTCAGATACAATTTGTATCACCTAGATACCAATTGGACCCAAGTAATAGCACGAAAGAAAGAAAGAAGAATGGAATTTTCCTAAGTCTTATAGCCTCTCAAAGAAAAGTAAAGGCGTCCCCCTACAGTTCCTTAAGACTCTACTAGACCTGTTCTTGTGTGATGAGACCAACGAACCTAATGCTCTGATACCAAGTTTGTCACGACCCAAATCGGGCCGCAACTGGCACCCACATTTTACCCTCCTATGTGAGCGAACCAACCAATCTAAACCTTAACATTTCAATATAATATCAACAGAAAGTAATGCGGAAGACTTAACTCATTAATAAAACAATAACTATTATTATCCCCAAAATCTGGAAGTCATCACCACAAGAACATCTATGATCAAATGACTAAACTAAGATTTCTAAAAGCTAAAAAATACATAAGAAGCTAGTCCATGCGGAAGTTCAAGGCATCAAGACTTGAAGAAGAAGATCCAGTCCCAAGCTAGAAGCATTAGCTCACCCTGAATTTCCGATGTAGTAAGACTGGCTTGAATTACTGTGAGTCGAAGACAACGGCACGTTTGCTGCACTCCACAAATAAACAAGAAGAAAACATAAAAGTAGGGGTCAGTACAAAACACGGGTACTGAGTAGATATCATCGGCCAACTCAAAATAGAAAACAGTATATATTAAGCAATATCATAAAATCAACTAATATCCTTAGCATGCAGCATTTACAGTTACCCAAACCCTTGGTTACAACACCAAGCACATCGATGAGGACTCACGCCTCCTCATCATACTCGTTTGGAATTAGGTTCATTAGATTTGAATATATTATCATCTTTCAAGATTCATTATCTTTATTCCCCTCATGTCGGTACGTGACACTCCGCTCCTCATATACTATCCTGGTGTCGGAACGTGACACTCCGATCCTCGTATTCTATCCTGGTGTCGGAACGTGACACCCGATCCATATTCTATCCTGGTACCGGAACGCGGCACCCGATCCATATTCTATCCTGGTGTCGGAACGTGACACTCGATCCTCATATTCTATCTCTGGTACGGAACGTGGCACCCGATCCTCATATTCTATCCTGGTATCGGAACGTGGCACCCGATCCATATTCTATCCTGGTACCGGAACGTGGCACCCGATCCATATTCTATCCTGGTGTGTCGGACGTGACACTCGATCCTCATATTCTATCCTGGTACCGGAACGTGGCACCCGATCCCCTAATCTCACTACTTTCGTTCATCAAGCCTTCTTTTATACCAAGGCATCATCATTAAAAAGTAGATTAGGGTTTCTTTTCAAGATTTAGGATTCAATAGCTTCATCATGCTTATTATATCACATTACATAATCACATTCATGCAAGCATACAATTAAGCATATAGAAGGGTTTACAATACTACCAATACATATCATTCGCTATTAAGAGTTTACCACGAATAGCATAAAAATAACCATAACCTACCTCCACCGAAGATTAGTGATCAAGCAAGCAAATTCCCAAAGCCTTGTGTTTTTTCCTCTTCGTTCGTCTCTTCTATCGATTATCCTTCCCTCTCTTTGTTCTTTCTATTTTCTTTATTCAAACCCTCTTTCTTTTACCCTAATTAGTGTATAATTAAGAATAAAAGATGACAATAATAACCCACTAATTAACTTAAGGTTACCTCTTTTAACCCCCAAGTAATTAGACTTATTAACATTAACCCTCTAACTTTATAATTAAAGCAAGAATAGTCAAAAACGTCCCTTAAAACGTATAAAGAAATCCGACCCGGATTGGGATTGCGCAGCCTGCGACGGTCCGTCCTGCAGGTCGTCGCAAGGCTCAGAGATGGATTTCCACTAAAAAACTCTGTGACGGTCCGTCACGCCTGTGACGGTCCGTCCTGCCATTCCGTTACGAAGTTCAGAGAGTCGATTTTCAGTACCCAATTTCAGATTTTCTAAGTGATTTGAAACGAGACCCTGCGACGGTCCGTCGTGCCCATGACGGTCGTCGTGGGGTCCGTTGCCTCAGCCTGTTTTTCCAGAATAAAATCTGCTGCTCAAAACGACTAAACAGGTCGGACATTTATTATATTATTATTATTGTTGTGTGTGTTTGGTTTGTTATTATTATTAATACATTATTATTATTATTATTGTTATTTTTATTATTATTGTTATTATTTTATTATTATGTTATATTATTTATTATTAGGTTATTTTTTTAATATTATTGTTATATATTATTGTTATTTTTATTATTATTATTATTTTTATATTATTATTTGTGTTATTTTATTTTGATTATTATTCTTATTATTATTATTATTACTATTATTATATTTTTATATTATTGTTATTGTAATATTATTGTTTTGTAATTATTATTGTTATTATTATTATTTTATTATGTTATTGTTATTATTATATTATTATTATTTTATTGTTAATTTTATTATTTTTTTAGTATTATTATTATTATATCGTTATTATTCTTTTATTATTATTATATTACTATTGTTATATTTATTATTTTATTATTATTATTATATTATTGTTGTTGTTGTTGTTGGTTATTTTTATTATTTTTATTATTATTATTATTATTATTATTATAATTATTTTATTTTTATTATTATTATGATTAGTATTATTATTTTTTATTATTGTTATCATCATTGTTATTATAATATTATTATTATTGTTATTGTTATTGTGTTATTTTGTATTATAATTTTTTTTTGGTAACTACATTTTATTAATTACCAAGAACAAGCCATACAAACCAAGTAGCTATCACAGCATACTTCAACCTTAACAAAACTTGTAAAACAGACTCAACACCTACATCTACACGTCTAACTACTTAACTACTAAATGCCGAGTTCTTACAATAGTACTGTAGCTTATCTCTTTAACAATTTGCTCCTCATTTCTACTCTTGTGTTCAAAGATTCGATTATTTCTCTCCATCCACAATCCATAGATACCTTCAGCAAGTATAGCCTTGAACATTTGAGCAGCTGGCCTCTTCCCTTTTCCATGTATAATGCACCGTTGCACAAATTGTTCCCAAGTTAGTGGAACTTCAGTTTGTTTCTCCATTGAGCTTAACAATCTCTCCCATATTCTTCTTGCATAGTCACATTGCAGAAACAGATGCTCAGCAGTTTCTTTTTCATTCTTGCACATCACACAAATCTTCTCTACTTCAATTCCCCACTGAGCTAGTCTATCCACTATTACCAGCCTTTGATTCAGCATGATCTACATTGTGAAGTAAGCTTTTGGTCTTGCAACATTGTTGAACATAAGACATCTCCATACTGGCTTTTGTTGTTCTCCCTTCATGTGTTCATACAATTGTCTAATCACCCCTTTATTCTTCCTTTGTAGCTGCTGGACTTGCTCCACATTTTGTTGTGCACTCATGACTTTTTGTATCATCCAGCTTGCTTGTTTCCTCCTCTGCCATTCTCTTTGCCCTTTTATATAGTATGTGTGAATCCATTGATCCAAAGTTTATCTTCCTTGTTAGCTAGGTCCCAGCATAGTTTAGCAATTGCAGCTCTATTCCATATCTTTAGATTAATCAATCCTATGCCTCCTTCACTTTTAGGACAGCACACTTTCTCCCATGCTATCAATGCCTTCTTTGTAACCTCTCCAACCCCTGACCATAAGTAGCTTCTGCATATTCCTTCAATCACTTTTATTATCTTAGCTGGTATGATAAATAACTGTGCCCAATAGGATT
Organism: Solanum chmielewskii; assembly: GCA_027704785.1. Taxonomy (NCBI): domain Eukaryota; kingdom Viridiplantae; phylum Streptophyta; class Magnoliopsida; order Solanales; family Solanaceae; genus Solanum; species Solanum chmielewskii. The sequence goes on from JAKWIX010000108.1 coordinate 10,659, forward strand.
CAACTCCAAACAAGACAATCTTAATCAATTGGGCTCTTCCAGCATAGGACAGTTTTTTGGCTGTCCATGACTTGATTCTTGCCATGATGAGGGGATACCATTGTATTATACTCAGCTTCTTTGTCGAGAGGGGCACTCCTAAGTATTTGAAAGGCAGTTCCTCCATTATGTAGCCCAATTGATGCATAATCTGCTGCTTTATCTCCATTTGTACTCCTCCACAGTAAATAGAACTTTTTGCAAGATTTGCCTGCAATCCTGAGGCTTGAGAGAAGTTTGAAAAACATCTTTGCAGCATCTTAATAGACTCCATATCACCTCTTGAGAATAATAGAAGGTCATCTGCAAAGGACAGATGAGTTATGGCCAACTTTGAGCATTTGGGATGGTATTTGAACAATTTCTCTTCTCTGAGTCCTTTGAGAAATCTACTAAGATATTCCATAGCTATGGCAAACAGGAATGGTGACATAGGATCACCTTGTTTAAGTCCTTTTGCTGCATCAAATCTCTGAGTAGTTTGTCCATTCACAACAACAGTGTAACTCACTGTTTTTACACACTTCATTACCCATTGAGTAAACATGTATGGAAATCCCAGACCTCCCATTACATGTTCTAAAAAGGACCATTCAACTGAGTCATAAGCTTTCTGTAAATCTATCTTCAGCATACTCCTAGGAGATATATTCTTCCTAGTATAAGATTTAACCAACTCATGAGCTAGTATAATGTTATCTGCAATCTTCCTCCCTGGTATAAATCCAGCCTGACTTTCACAAATAATATCATTCATGACATCATGCATTCTCCTTGTTATCACCTTTGAAATTATTTTATAGATCACAGTACAACATGCTATAGGTCTGTATTCTTTCACAGTTTTAGGACTTTGTACCTTTGGAAGTAGAGTCACAAGAGTACAGTTGAAAGATTTAAACAACTCCCCTGTTGTGACGAACTTTGTGACACCTGTAATAACATCTTTCTTAACAATCTTCCATGCATGCTTAAAGAATAAAGCATTATAACCATCTATGCCTGGTGCCTTATCACTCCCAATAGACTGCAAAGCTTCATATATCTCTTGTTCTGTTACATCTGTGCACAGTTGAATTCTTTGTTTCTTGATAACACTGGACCTCTTTTCATCACCTGAGCATTGATGGCTGGAAGTTTGTCAGCTGAGGACCTCATAAGACTTCTATAGAATTTGACAAACTCCTCTTGAATCTCCTGAGGCTCATACAACATCCTTCCATCCAGAGATAATATACTCCTAATATGCTTCTTTTGATTTCTTTCTTTTATCACTGAGCTGAAATACTTGTTGTTTGTATCCCCCAAAGTGATCCATCTAGCTCTTGCTTTTTGCCTTAAAGCATTTTCTTCTAGCATTGACCATTTCTCCAGCTGTATTAATAATTCCTTCTCCTTAATAACTAGATCATCTTGTGCCTGTCTATAAAGTTTCTCTTGAAGCTCTTCCAGTTCACTTCTTGCCTTCTCAATCTTCTGGCCTATGAATTGGAACTCTTTCTTATTCAATTGCCTCAAGATTGGTTGGAGAGCCTTCAGCTTATACCATATTCCTCTCATTACTTCAGTTCCATATTCCTGCTTCCATATTGTATCCACCATGTCCATAAAGGACTCATGCTCAATCCACACATTAAAGAATTTAAATTCCACCCTGGTCTTGTGATAGCTCTGCTGAAGTAGCAAGTGCATAGGACTATGATCTGACACACCTGGGATCCATACTCTACTATAACATGACCCCATTTATCCATCCAACAATCATTCCCAAAAGCACTGTCTATTCTACTAGCAATTCTGGCA
>JAKWIX010000108.1:17500-19059 GCA_027704785.1 Solanum chmielewskii
GACTCACATTATTCTGTAACAGCAGTTTGATCTCCTTCTGCTTATACCTCTTATTTATACCCCTCACATTCCAAAACAACCACTTCATCAACAAGTCTTTGGGACTCCACCTCTATCAACAGTAAGTGAAGTCATTTTAGTATGCATGAGACTCTCAAATCCATTCCTTGTTGGTACAGCCTTCAGCATTGGAAAATTTGCCAAACTCAGGTCCAGCTGTCCTTCAACACTAATCTGACTACCATTCTTTGGTGTTTGTTGATCTTCCTTCTGTACTATCTCCTGTTCCTTCTCTTGTTGTTCTTCCTGTGGTCTAATATTGATCTCTTGCCTTTGTTCTTCCACCTTTTCTTGCTCTTTTGGTTGTGGAATTGGGCCTTTATACTGCCAGGCTTGAGTTACTTTTTTCCTGGTCTTCTTCTCTTTGGTATCTCCTCTTTGGCTGCTTGTTCCATCTTACACACATGCCCTATCTTCTGACACTTATCACAGTATTGAGGCCTCCATTCTAACTCCACATCTTGCATAAAGGTCTTCCCATTTGGATCCACTACTGTTATCTTCTGAGGTATAGCTTTTGTAACATTCACCTCAACAAGCATTCTAGCATATGATATTCTAGTTTGCTTAGTGGTGCATTCATCAGCAAATAGAGGAACCCTATAGCACTTGCAATCCTACTCAATGAACCCACACCCCAGCAATTTAGAGGCAATTTTGGGAAGTTCACCCATAATGGAATCTCTGTTAGGAATTCATTCCCTAAATCAAAGTCTGGGCACCATTGCTTCAGTATAATTGGTCGATTGTTAACAGTATATGGCCCTGAAAACAATATCTCATTCATGTCACTGATCTTCTGAAATTTGATTAAGTAGTAGCCATCTTCATGAAGGTAAACTTCAGGTTTGCTCACACTCGACCAGTTCATCATGATGTATCTCTTCATAGTGTTATACCCAGGGCATTCTCCCACCACATATGCAATGAGAGCACACTTCCATTTCTGTTCTTCTTCTTGTACCTCTGTCTTCTCCAGCTGTACCATTGTTTGGCCATTAACAACTTGTGGAGGGAAATAGGTTAGTTGCATTCCATTGCTAGCTACACGATTGTTCTTAAACATGTTGACCCATGGTTCGTTAATCTTCTTCTCATGTTCATTCTCATTCATGTTTTCTTCTTCTCCACTCATCTTCTCAACTAGTTCCTTGTTACTGTTCCATTACCCCCTGTGTTACTTTCATCTTCAAACCCTTTTAGATCTGAGTTTCCCAAACCATCCTCCTCATCTCCTATTGGATCTAAGTTCAGCTTTCTAGCTACTGTGGTGTTCCTAGCAATCTCAGCTTCAGAACTTGTTTCCTCTCGCTAAGCTGGGACAAGCTCTGGTATTACTAATGCTTCCACACAAGCTTCAGTTGAGCTACCATCGTTCATAATTGCCATTTTCCGACCTCTTCCACGTCCTCTACCTCTTCCCCTCGCCATTTTCACCGTCCGGCTCACGTTATGCTAACATGAGCTGAGAGCATTTGGGAAGGAGAAGTATATTTATT
>JAKWIX010000109.1:0-10598 GCA_027704785.1 Solanum chmielewskii
ACATACGATCGGACGATGTCGGGCTTTGTATGTCCGCATGGACCTTAGGAACAAACACAGTAGAATGACATCGGGTGTGGCATGCCATCATCGCCCTTGGGCAGTACACATGGTCGTACGATTTCAGGCATGATGTGCCATCATCGCTTTGGGGCAGCACACACGGTTGGATGACGTCAAGCGTCGCATGTTATCATCACCCTTGTAAGGCATCCATGATCGGACTACGTCGAGCGTGGTTTTCCATCATTGCTGTTAGGAAGCACACACACTCTGACAACGCATCGGGCGTTGCATGCCATCATCACCCTTAGACATCACACATGGGCGTAGGACATCGAGCGTGGCATGTTATCATTGCCTTTTGACATATAACACGGTCGAACAACATCGAGCGTGGCATGCCGTCATCGCCCTTGGGAAGCACACATCATCGTAGACATCAGGCGTGGCATGCCATCATCACCACTTGTGCAACACACAAGGTCGAACAACGTCGGGCGTTAGATGCCATCTATGTCCTTGGACAGCACACACGGTTGGACAATGTCGTGCGTGGCACACCATCATATCCCTTAGAAAGCATACACGTTCGAACGACGTCGGGCGTTACATTTTATCAGCGCCCTTGGACAACACATACGATCAAAAGACGTCGGGCATGGTATGTCCGCATATACCAAGGGAAACACACACAGTTGGATGATGTGGGGCGTGGTATAATAATATTGCCTTTGGACAATCACACGGTCAAAAAAACGTCGAGCGTGGCATGCCATAATCGCCCTTGAGCAACACAAATCATCCTAGACGTCGGGCGTGGCATGTCATCATCGCTCTTGTGAAGCACACACGGTCGGACAACGTCAAGCGTGGCATACCATCATCGCTTTGGGAAGCACACATCATCGTAGACATCAGGCATGGCATGACATCATCGCCTTGTCCAACACACACGGTCGGATGACGTCGGTCATTAGATGCCATCATTGCCCTTGGGCAGCACACACGGTCGGACAACGTCGGGCGTGGCGTGCGATCTTTCCCTAAGAAAGAATACATGATCGTACGATGTTAGGCGTGAGATGCTATCATCGCCTATGGAAAACACACACGGACAAATGACATTAGGCGTGGCATGCTCGCATGGGCCTTGTGGCAACATAAACGGTCGGACTACATCGCGCATGACAAGAGATCATCGCCCTTGGGAAGCACACACGGTCGGATAACATTGGGTGTGGCATGCCCACATGGTCCTTGGGAAGCACATATGGTTGAACGAGCATCGCATGGAATTATTGCCCTTGGGCAGCACACACTGTCAGACGATGTCGAATGTGGCATGCCATCATCGCCTTTTGGAAGCACACACGGTAGGACAACGTCAGGCGTGGCATACCATCATAGCCCTTGGTAAGCATACACTATTGATCGACGTCAGGCGTAACATGTTATCATCACCTTTTGAAAGCACATACAATCGGACGACGTCGAGCTTGGTATGTCTGCATGGACCTTAGGAACACACACGGTAGGATGACATCGGATTTGGCATGGGCACCAGATACAATAGAACGACGTCGGGTGTGGAATGTCAAATGGCCCTTTGGCAGAACACACGATCAGATGATGCGGGGTGGAAATGCCATCATCGCCTTTTGAGAGCACACAAGGACAGGCGACATCGGGCATGGCAGTCATCATTGCCCTAGGACTTCACACACGGTCGGATGACGTCGAGCATAGCATGCCATCATTGCCCTTGGAAAACACACTCGGTCGAACGATGTCGGGTGTTACATGCAATCATTGCCCTTGGGCAGCATGCACAGTTGGTCTACGTCGGGCATGTCATGCCATAATCGCCATTGTACTGCACAAACGGACGAATGACGTCAGGCGTGGCATGAAATCTCCACCCTTGGGAAGCACACACGATTTGGAGGATGTCAGGCGTGGCATGCCATCATCGCCCTTGGAAAGCATACACGATCGAACGGTGTTGGGAATTGCATGTTATTATCGACCTTGGACAGGGCGCACGATCTGACGACGTTGGGCGTTAGATGCGATCATTGCCTTTGGGTAGTACAAGCGTACAAACAATGTCGGGTATGGCATGCCATTATTGCACTAAGACAATATACACGATCGGATGACGTCGAGCAGTGGCATACCATCATCAACTTTGAAAGCATACATGGTTGGACGATCTCGGGCGTAGCATGTTATTGTCAACCTTGGATATAACACACATTAAAAAAACGTCGGGCGTGACATGCCCGCATGGCCCATGGGCAGCACACACGGTCGGACAACGTCTGGCGTGGCATGCTATCATCGCCCTTGGAAAGCATACACGATCAGACAACGTTGGGCGTGGCATGTTATCATCTCCCTTGGACAAAACACACAATCAGACCGTGTGTGCTGCCCAAGGGCAGTGATGTCATGCCATTCCTGATGTCATTCGACTGCGTGTACTGTCCAAAGGCGGTGATGTCATGCCACGCCTGACGTTGTTGACCCTGTGTGCTTTCCAAAGGAGGTGATGTCATGCCACGCCCGACATTGCCGACCGTGTGTGCTGTCCAAGGGCGGTGATGTCAAGCCACGCCCGACGTCGTTCGACCGTGTGTGCGGTCCGAAGGCGGTGATGACATGTCACACCTAACGTCGTTCGACCGTGTTTGCCGTCCAAGGGCTATGAGGGCATGCCACGCCCGACGTCGTCCGACCGTGCGTGCAGTCCAAAAGCGGTGATGTCATGCAACGCCCAACTTTCGACCGTGTGTGCTGTCCAAGGGTGGTGATGTCATGCCACGCTCGACGATGATGTCATGCTACGCTCGACGTCGTCTGACCGTGTGTGTTGTCCAAAGGCGCTACTGGCATGTCACGCCTGATGTCGTTGGACCGTGTGTGCTGTCCATAGGCGGTGATGTCATGCCACGCCCAACGTCGTTCGACCGTGTGTGCTTCCAAACGGATATGATGGCATGCCATGCACGACGTCGTTCGACCCTGTGTGCTGTCCAAGGGCGGTGAGGTCATGCCATGCCCGACGTCGTCAGACCGTGTGTGTTGTCCAAGGGTAGTGGTGGTATGCCATGCCCGACGTAGCCGAACGTGTGTGCTGCCCAAGGGCGGTGATGTCATACCACGCCCGACGTTGGCGACCGTGTGTGCTGTCGAATGGAGGTGATATCATGCCAAGCCCGACGTCATCCGACGGTGCGTGCAGTCCAAGGGCATTGATGTCAAGCAACGCCCGACGTCGTTTGATCGTGTGTGCTCCCCAAAGGCGATGATGGCATGCCACTCCCGATGTCGTTCGACCGTGTTTTTTGTCTAAGGGCGGTGATGTCATGCCACGCCCGACGTCGTCTAACCGTGTGTGCTGTCCAAGGGTGGTGATGGTATGCTACGCCCGAGGTTAACGACCGTGTGTGCTGTCCAAGGGCGGTGATGTCATGCGATGCCTGACGTTGCTTACCGTGGGTGCTGTCCAACGGTGGTGATGTCATTCCATGCCAGACGTCGTTCGACCATGTGTGTTGTCCAAAGGCGGTGATGGCATGTCATACCTAACGTCGTTCGACCGTGATTGCCATCAAAGGGCTATGATGGCATACCACGCCCAACGTCGTTTGACTGTGTGTGCTCCCAAAGGCGATGATAGCCTGCCAAGCCCGACGTCGTTCGACCATGTGTGCTGTCAAAGGGCGATGATGGCATGGCACGCCCGACGTTGCCGACCGTGTTGTCTCTCCAAGGGCGGTGATGTCATGCCATGCCCGACGTTGCCAACCGTGTGTGCTGTCAAAGGGCGGTGATTTCATGTTACGCCCGACATTGTAGAGCGTGTGTGCTGTCCAAGGGAGGTGATGTCATGCCACGCCCGACGTTGCCGACCGTGTGTGTTGTGCAAGGGTGGTGATGTCATGCCACGCCCGACGTCGTCCGACCGTGTATGTTGTCCAAGGGCGGTGATTGCATGCCACGCCTTACGTTTCGACCATATGTGATGTCCAAGGGGTGAAGTCATGCAACGCCCGACGTCGTCTGACCGTGTGTGTTGTCCAAGGGCGGTGATGTAATGCCACGCCCGATGCCGTCCGGCCGTGTGTGTTGTCCAAGGGCGGTGATGGCATGGCACGCCTGACGTTGCCGAACGTGTGTGCTCTCCAAGGGCGGTGATGTCATGCCACGCTCGACGTTGCCGACCGTGTGTGCTGTCCAAGGGCGGTGATGTCATGCGACGCCCGACGTCGTTCGACCGTGTGTGCTGTCTAAGGGCGGTGATGTCATGCCACGCCTGACATTGCCGACTGTGTGTGCTGTCCAAGGGCAATTATGTCATACCACGCCCGACGTTGCCGACTGTGTGTGCTGTCCAAGGGCGGTGATATAAGGCCACGCCCGACGTCGTTAGACCGTGCGTGCAGTCCAAGGGCGGTGATATCAAGCCACGCCCGACATCGTTTGACCGTGCGGGCTGTCCAAAGGCGGTGATGTCATGCCACGCTAGACATCGTTCGACCGTGTGTGCTGTCCAAAGGCGGTGATGGCATGGCACACCTGACGTTGCCGACCGTGTGTGCTCTCCAAGGGCGGTGATGTCATGCTACGCCCGACGTTGCCAACCGTGTGTGCTGTCAAAGGGCGGTGATGTCATGCCACACCCGGCGTCGTTCGACCGTGTGTGCTGTCCAAGGGCGGTGATGTCATGCAACGCTCGAGGTTGCCGACCGTGTGTGCTGTCCAAGGGCGGTGATATAAGGCCACGCACGACGTCATTAGACCGTGCGTGCAGTCCAAGGGCGGTGATATCAAGCCACGCCCGATATCGTTCGACCGTGCGGGCTGTCCAAAGGCGGTGATGTCATGCCACACCAGACATCGTTCGACCGTGTGTGCTGTCCAAAGGCGGTGATGTCATGCCACGCCCAACGTCGTTCGACCGTTTGTGCTGCCCAAAGGTGATGATGGCATGCCACCTCTAATGTCGTTCGACCGTGTGTGCTGTCCAAGGGCGTTGATGTCATGCGACGCCTGACGTCGTTTGACCGTGTGTGCTGTCTAAGGGCGGTGATGGCATGCCACGCTCGACGTAGCCGACCGTGTGTGCTGTCCAAGGGCGGTGATGTCATGCCACGCCCGACGTTGCCGACCGTTGGTGTGATCCAAGGGCGGTGATGTCATGCCACGCCCGACGTCGTTCGACCGTGCGTGCAGTCCTAGGGAGGTGATGTCATGCCACGCCAGATGTCGTTTGATCGTGTGTGTTGCCCAACGGCAATGAAGGCATTCCACGCCCGACAACGTTCGACCGAGTGTGCTGTCCAAAGGCGGTGATGGCATGTCACACCCAACGTCGTTTGATCGTGTGTGCTGTCCAAAGGCGGTGATGTCATGCCACGCCCAACGTCATTCGACCGTGTGCTGCCCAAAGGCGATGATGGCATGCCACGCCCGACTTCGTTCTACCGTTTGTGCTGTCCAAGGGCGGTTTTGTCATGCCACACCCGACGTCGTCTGACCATGTGTACTATACAAGGGCGGTGATGTCATGCCACGCCCGACGTCGTTCGACCGTGCGTGCAGTCCTAGGGAGGTGATGTCATGCCACGCCCGACGTCGTTTGATCGTGTGTGTTGCCTAACGGCAATGAAGGCATTCCACGCCCGACGACGTTCGACCGAGTGTGCTGTCCAAAGGCGGTGATGGCATGTCACACCCGATGTCATTCGACCGTGTGTGCTGTCCAAAGGCGGTGATGTCATGCCACGCCCAACGTCATTCGACCGTGTGCTGCCCAATGGTGATAATGGCATGCCACACCCGACTTCGTTCTACCGTTTGTGCTGCCAAGGGCGGTTATGTCATGCCACACCCGACGTCGTCTGACCGTGTGTACTGTCCAAGGGCAGTGATGTCATGCAACACCCGACGTTTCTGACTGTGTGTGCTGTCCAAGGGTGGTGATGTCAGGCCACACCCGACGTTGCCGATCGTGTGTGCTCTCCTAGGGCGCTGATTTCATGCCACGCCTGACGTCGTCCGACCGTGCGTGCAGTCCAAGGGCGGTGATGTAATGCCACTCCCGACATAGTCCGACCGTGTGTGCTGTCCAAGGGCGGTGATTTCATGCCACGCCCGATGTTGCCGAAGTGTGTGCTGTCATATGGCGGTGATATCATGCCATGCACGACGTCGTCCGACCGTGCGTGCAATCCAAGGACGGTGATGTCATGCCATTCCCGACGTCATTCGACTGCGTGTACTGTCCAAAGGCGGTGATGTCATGCCACGCCTGACGTTGTTGACCGTGTGTGCTTTCCAAGGGAGGTGATGTCCTGCCACGCCTGACATTGCCGACCGTGTGTGCTGTCCAAGGGCGGTGATGTCAAGCCACGCTCGGCGTCGTTCGACCATGTGTGCCGTCCAAGGGCTATGATGGCATGCCACGCACGACGTCGATCGACCGAGTGTGCTTTCTAAAGGCGGTGATGTCATGCAATGCCCAACGTAGTCTGACCGTGTGTGCTATCCAAATGCATTGATCGCATGTCACGCCCGACGTCGTTTGACCTTGTATGCTATCCAAAGGCAGTGATGTCATGCCATGCCCAACATCGTTCGATCGTGTGTGCTGCCCAAAGGCAGTGATGTCATGCCACGCCCTACGTTGCTGACCGTGCGTACTGTCCAAGGGCGGTGATGTCATGCCACGCCTGACGTTGCCGATCGTGTGTGCTGTCCAAGGGCGGTGATGTCATGCCATGCTCGACGTTGCCGACCGTGTGTGCTGTCCAAGGATGGTGATATCATGCCACGCCCGACGTTGCCGACCGTGTGTGCTGTCCAAGGGCGGTGATTTAATGCCATGCCCGACGTTGCCTACCGTGTGTGCTGTCCAAGGGAAGTGATGTCATGCCACACCCGACGTCGTTTCACTATGTGTGCTCTCCAAGGGCGGTGATGTCATGCCATGCCCAACGTCGTCCGACTGAGCATGCAGTCCAAGTGCGGTGATGTCATGCCACTCCCGACGTTGACGACCGTGGGTGTTGTCCAAGGTCGATGATATCATGCCACACCCCACGTCGTCCCACCGTGCGTGCAGTCGAAGGGCGGTGATGTCAAGCCACGCCCGACGTCGTTCGACCCTGTGTGCTGTCCAAAGGATGTGATGGCATGTAAGGCCTGACGTCGTTCGACCGTGTTTGCCGTCCAAGGGCTATGATGGGATGCCATGCCCGACGTCATTCGACGGTGTGTGGTGTCCAAGGGCGGTGACTTCATGCCACGCCCGACGTCGTCTGACCGTGTGTGTTGTCCAAGTGTTGTGATGGTATGCCACGCTTGATGTTGCCGACTGTGTGTGCTGTCCAAGGTCGGTGATGTCATGCCACGCCCGACGTAGTCCGACCATGTGTGCTGCCCCAGGGCGGTGATGTCATGCCACGCCCGACGTTGCCGATCGTGTGTGCTGTCCAAGGGCAGTGATGTCAAGCCACGCCCGACGTCGTTCGACCATGCGTGCTGTCCAAAGGCGGTGATGGCATGTCACGCCTAACATCGTTCGACCGTGTTTGCCGTCCAAGGGCTATGATGGCATGCCACGCCCGACGTCTTCCGACCGGGCGTGTAGTCCAAGGGCGGTGATGTCATGCCACTCCCAACATAGTCCAACCGTGTGTGCTGCCCAAGGTCGGTGATGTCATGCCACACCCAACGTTGTCGACCGTGTGTGCTGTCCAAGGGAGGTGATGTCATGCAATGCCCGACGTTGTCGATCGTGTGTGCTATCTAAGGGCAGTGATGTCATGCCACGCTCGATGTTGCCGATCGTGGGTGCTGTCCAAGGGCAGTGTTGTCATGCCACGCCCGACGTTGCCGATCGTGTGTGCTGTCCAAGGGCGTTGATTTTATGCCACGCCCGACGTTGCCGACCGTATGTGCTGTCCAAGTGCGGTGATATCATGCCACGCCCGATGTTGCCGACTGTGTGTGCTGTCCAAGGGCGGTGATTTCACGCCACGCCCGATGTTGCCGACCGTGTGTGCTGTCATATGGCGGTGATATCATGCCACGCACGACGTCGTCTGACTGTGCGTGCATTCCAAGGACAGTGATGTCAAGCCACGCACGACGTCGTTCGACTGTGTGTGCTGTCCAAAGGAGGTGATGGCATGTCACACCTGACGTCGTTCTATCGTGTTTGCCGTCCAAGGGCTATGATGGCATGCCACGCCCGACGTCGATCGTCTGTGTGTGCTTTCCAAAGGCGGTGATGTCATGCCATGCCCGACGTAGTCCTACCCCGTGTGCTGTCCAAACGCGGTGATCGCATGTCACGCCCAACGTCATTTGACCGTGTGTGCTATCCAAAGGAAGTGATGTCATGCCACGCCCGACGTTGTTCGACATTGTGTGTTGTCGAAGGGCAGTGATGTCATGCCTCGCCCTACGTTGCCGACCGTGTGAGCTGTCCAAGGGCGGTGATGTCATGCCACGCCCGACATTGCCGATCGTGTGTGCTGTCCAAGGGCGGTGATGTCATGCCACGCCCGACGTTGTCGACCATATGTGCTGTCAAAGGGCGGTGATATCATGCCACGCCCGACGTTGGCGAGCATGTGTGCTGTCCAAGGGCAGTGATTTCATGCCACGCCCGACTTTGCCGACCGTGGGTGCTATCCAAGGGCGGTGATGTCTTGTCACGCCCAATGTCGTCCGATCGTGCGTGCATTCCAAAGGCGGTAATGTCATGCCACTCCCAACGTTGCCGACCGAGGGTGTTGTCCAATGGCGATGATGGCATGCCACGCCCGACGTCCATCAATAGTGTGTGTTGTCCAAGGGTAGTGATGTCATGCCACGCCCTACGTCATTTGATCGTGTGTGCTATCCATGGGTGGTGATGGACTGCCACGCCCGACGTTGCCAACCGTGTGTGCTATCCAAGGGCAGTGATGTCATGCCACGCCTGATGTAGTCCGACCATGTGTGCTGCCTTAGGGCGGTGATGTTATGCCACGCCCGATGTTTCCGACCGTGTGTGTTGTCCAATGGCGGTGATGTCAAGCCACGCCTGATGTTGTTCGACCGTGTGTGCTGTCCAAAGGCGGTGATGGCATGTCACGCCTAACGTCGTTCGACCGTGTTTGTTATCCAAGGGCTATGATGGCACGCCACGCCCGACGTCGGTCGATCGTGTGTGCTGCCCAAAGGCGATGATGGCATGCCACGCCCTACGTCGTTCGACCGTGTGTGCTGTCCAAAGGAGGTGTTGTCATGCCATGCCTGACGTAGTTAGACCGTGTGTGCTGCCCAAGGGCGGTGATGTCAAGCCACGCCCGACGTCGTTCGATCGTGTGTGCTGTCCAAAGGCGGTGATGGCATGTCACACCTAACGTCGTTCGACCGTGTTTGCCGTCCAAGGGATATGATGGCATGCCACGCCCGACGTCGTTCGATCGTGTCTGCTGCCCAAAGGCGATGATGGCATGCCACGCCCGACGACGTTCGACTGTGTGTGCTTTCCAAGGGCGGTGATGTCATGCCACGCCCGTTATTGCCGATCATGTGTGCTGTCCAAGGGTGGTGATGTCATGCCACACCCTTGGGAAGCACACACGGTCAGACTATGTCAGGAGTGGCATGACATCACCACCCATGGACTGCACGCACGGTCGGACGACATCGGGCGTGGTATGCCATGATCGCCTTTGGGTAGCACACACGATCGAACGACGTCGGGCGTGGCATTCCATCATAGCCCTTGGACGGCTAACACGGTCGAACGACGTTAGGCGTGACATGCCATCACCGCCTTTGGACAGCACACACGGTCGAACAATGTCGGGCATGACTTGACATCACCGCCCTTGGACAGCACACATGGTCGACAACGTCGGGCATGGCATGACATCACCACCCTTGGACAGCACACACGATCGAACGACGTCGGGCGTGGCATGACATCACCACCCTTGGAATGCAAGTACGGTCAGACGACGTCGGGCGTGGCATGACATCACCGCCCTTTGAAAGCACAGACGGTCGGACGACTTCGGGTGTGGCATGACATCACCGCCCTTGGACAGTTCACACGATCGGACAACGTCGGGTGTGGCATGACATCACCGTCTTTGGACAGCACACACGGTCGAACGATGTCTGGCATGGCATGACATCACCGCCTTTGGACAGCCCGCACGGTCAAACGATGTCGGGCGTGGCTTGACATCCCCGCCCTTGGATTGCACGCACGGTCAAACGACGTCGGGCGTGGCCTTACATCACCGCCCTTGGACAGCACACACGGACGGCAATGTCGGGCGTAGCATGACATCACCGCCCTTGGATAGTAAACACGGTCGGCAACGTCGGGCGTGGCATCACATCACCGCCCTTGGACAACACGCACGGTCGAACGACGTCGGGCGTGGCATGACATCTCCGCCCTTGGACAGTACACACGGTCGGCAACGTCGGGCGTGGGAAGACATCACCGCCCTTTGAGAGCACACACGGTCGGCAACGTCAAGCTTGCCATGCCATCATCGCCCTTTGATAGCACACAC
>JAKWIX010000110.1:0-12699 GCA_027704785.1 Solanum chmielewskii
CTTCTTGACCCCTTGCGCCTGCTGCTGGCTGCCTAGGCAGGTCGCGATCTGCCTGGGTATCTGGCGGGTCGTGACAAACTCCCCCACCTGATGATGCGACGACCGCGTCGCATTGCGTCCGTATCGGTGTTGAGTTCTGCCGGGCGACCATCAACTCGCGTACTCGATCAATCCCTTCGAGCAGCCTCTGCATCGATGTCCTGAACTTTATCGACCCGATCTTCCAAACATCATCCTTTAACGGAGGCAAGTGCTCCGGTGGCTTCTTCATCACGTCAGCGTCCCTACTCGGAACCCTCTTACTGTGCGGTGGCAAGGACTTCCCAGCACTATTGTGTTCTCTCAAACTTGCAATGGTTGCTGCCGGTGTTAACCTTCTTCTCACGTCGACCCTCTTGAGCCTCATGGCTGTCAGTCTAGCCTGTCCCTCTGTTGCCTGCGCCTTCACCATGGGAACTGTATATTCCCTTCCCTTCTCCTTGATTGTCAATTTTTGGAGATGAGGATCGATTACTGCATGGCACTGCAGGAAGAACTTCTGCCCAAGAATAACATCAAACATATTGATAGGGGCGACAATGAACTTGGTTTTCCCTTGCCAATCGCCTACCATGATGTTCACGCCGTGTGCTACTCCAACTATGGGAGTCTGTGATGCGTTGACAGTTCTGATTTGGGCGTTGCTTGAAGTATATCGCAACCCCAACCTCTTTGCTATCGTCTTGGTCATAACATTGACCTCCGCACCGGTGTCGACCATTGCACGAGCAATCTTCCCATTGATCGTGACGTCGACTGTTTGAGCCCACGCTATAGACTTCGCAAGTCCCTTATCAGCATGCTTCGGCTCCGCTTGCCTTGGCTTATCTTGCCTTGGCCTCGTCGATGGTTGTTCAATTGCAGCCCCGCATAGGCTTACCACACCCAACTGCTTAGTCTCCCCGACTTCCTCTTGGGCCTTCTCTTCCTTGCGCTCACAAAGGATAGCACTAAGACTTTTCAGTTCACGGACGCCTTTGAAGACTGGTGGCTTGGGCGCCTCAACTCTGGCTTCCCTTTCGCGGTCATGTGATGAGGATCCACCAACCTCTCTATCCTCCTTGAGTGCTGCCACTTCGGCCTTAAGC
This sequence comes from Solanum chmielewskii, assembly GCA_027704785.1. Taxonomy (NCBI): domain Eukaryota; kingdom Viridiplantae; phylum Streptophyta; class Magnoliopsida; order Solanales; family Solanaceae; genus Solanum; species Solanum chmielewskii. The sequence goes on from JAKWIX010000110.1 coordinate 1,128, forward strand.
GACTCAACTGCGCCAAGTGCTCCCCTAAGCCTGAACTCTAAGGAAGTAATGGCCTCCTTTGTCTCGTACTCGGCTCGCTGGCGTGCCTCCAACTCCTTCCGGACGTTCTCAACTTCCTCAAGGGAGTACTCTTCAAGAGTTTTGAGATTTCTGTCCGTTCTGTTCAAGCGCTGGCCTATGATCTCAATGGTTTTTCTCGCCATTTCGACCCTTGTAATCCACTCCGGTCCGACAGTAACGTCCACGGACTCCTCGCCGGTGTCTTCGTCACTTCCATCGACCATATGGGGAGGGAGAGATGTTTGCCCTTCGCTTGGGCTAGGAACACTTGGTGGAAGACCGGGCAGATTGGGTTCATTACCCGTCTGCTGCTTCTTCCCTTTCTAGTTCTTCTTGCCACCATCAGTGCGGACGTTGGGGGTGCTGCTAGCGCCGTCTCCTTCGTTCGTCATTCTCTTACGATGAACCTGCTCTGATACCAATTGTCACAGACTTTTCAATTCGGACAAACTCCGTGCGGCACTTGACGGTTTGATCACGATTCTTTCACGATCTCGCAAACTCAAGTAAGCCTTCCATTCTTCCAAATCTGCCTTTGTATCTCTTTCTTATTTCTCTTAGCGATCCAAAGTAGTGAAAGGCTTACATGAGTTTGCGAGATCGTGAAAGAATCGTGAGCAAACCGTCAAGTGCCGCACGGAGTATTGTCCGAATTGAAAAGTCCATGACAGATTGCCACATACGAACCGTCGATGGCTCTGTAAGTCATCACTTCTGCGATTTCAGCACAGTTCTTCCATGTTTTTATTCTAGAAAGTTTTCCTGCAAACAAAGATAAAAATACATTAAAACTACTACAAAAGGGCATTAGAAACACACTAAACATAAGGAAAAAGTATTGAAAGTACCGTTAAACCACGGTACATCAGGTGTAAGATGATTTGCAAGAAGAGTGTCATTCGTCTATGCTACATGACAACATGAATATTTCTAATCTTATGGTTTATTCCAAACATGTAGAAGAGGCAAGGGCTAAGAGGAAGTGTAAAGATGCCAAGAGGGCAAGATCTTTTGATGGTGTTTCTTTAAAGAATAGGCTTGAGATACAACACAACCTAGGGTTAAGAAGCAGGTTTCTAATCAAGTTCCTTCTAAGTCTAGAGATGATAGGGTGTCTAACCCTAAACTTAAAAAGGGAAAAGGTACTAGTTCACAAACCAAAAATCTAACTTGTGGAATGTGTTTGGGCAGCACAAACGGTCAAACGACGTCAGGCGTGGCATGCCACCATCACCTTTGGACTAGCTCACACAGTCAGACGGCGTCAGGCGTGGCATGCCATCATCGCCTTTAGGGAGCACACACGATCAAACGACGTTGGGTTTGGCATGAAATCACCGCTATTGGACAACACACACGGTCGAACCACGTCGGGCGTGGCATGCCATCATCGCCTTTGGCCAGCACACACGATCGAATGATGTCGGGCATGGCATGACATCACCGCCCTTGGACTGGACGCACAGTCGGACGACGTCGGGAGTGGCATGCCATCATCGCCTTTGGGCAGTTCAAACGGTCGAACGACGTCTGGCGTTGAATGACATAACCGCCCTAGGACTGCATGCACGGTCGGACGATGTCGGGCGTGGCACGACTTCACTGCCCTTGGATAGCACACACGGCCTAATGACGTCGGGCATGGCATGACACCGCCCTTGGATGGCACGCATGTTCGGACGAAGTCGAGCGTGAAATGACATCGCCGCCCTTTGACAGCATACACGGCCAGCAACGTCGGGCGTGGCATTACATCGCCGTTCTTGGACTGCACGCACGGTCGGCAACGTCGGGCGTGGCATGACATCACCGCCTTTGGACAGCACGCACGGTCAGACGACGTTGGGCGTGGCATGACATCACCGCCTTTGGACAGCACGCACGATCGGACGACGTTGGGCATGGCATGACATCATCGCCTTTGGACAGCACACACGGTTGAACGACGTCAGGCGTGGCATGCCATCATCGCCTTTGGGCAGCACACACGGTCGAATGACGTCGGGCGTGGCATGACATCACCGCCTTTGGACAGCACACACGGTCGAACGACGTCGGGCGTGGCATGACATCACCACCCTTGGACAGCACACACGGTCAGCAACGTCAGGCGTGGCCTGACATCACCGCCCTTGGACAGCACACACGCTCGGACGACGTCGGGCGTGGTATGACATCACCTCCATGGGGAAGCACACACGATCGGACTACATCGGGCGTAGCATGACATCACCGCCTTTGGACAGCACACATAGTTGAACGATGTCGGGCGTGGCATGCCATCATCGCCTTTGGGAAGCACAAATGGTCTAACGACGTCGGGTGTGGCATGACATCACCGCCCAAGGACTGCACGCACGGTTGAACGACGTCGCGCGGGCATGACATCACCGCCCTAGGAAAGCACGCACGGTCGGACGACGTCGGGCGTGGCATGACATCACCGCCCTTGGACAACACCCACGGTCGGCAACGTCGGGCGTGGCATTACATCACCGCTCTTGGACTGCACGCACGGTCGGCAACGTCAGGCGTGGCATGACATCACCGCCCTTGGACAACACACACGGTCGGACGACGTCGGGCGTGACATGCCATCACCGCCTTTGGACAACACATACGGTTGAACGACGTTGGGCGTGGCATGCCATCACCGCCTTTGGACAGCACACACGGTCGAACGACGTCGGGCGTGGCATGCCATCATCACCTTTGGGAAGCACACACGGTCGAAAGACGTCGGGCGTGGCATGACATCACCGCCTTTGGACAGCACACACGGTCGAACGACGTCGGGCGTGGCATGCCATCATCACCTTTGGGCAGCACACACGGTCGAACGACATCGGGCATGGCATGCCATCATCCCCTTTGGGCAGCACAAACGTTCAAACGATGTCGGGCGTGGCATGCCACCATCGCCTTTGGACTAGCTCACACAGTCGGACGGCGTCGAGCATTACATGCCATCATTGCCCTTGGACGGCAAACACGGTCAGACGATGTCGGGCGTGGCGTGGCATAATCGCCCTTGGACAACACACACGGTCGGCAACGTCGGGCATGGCATTACATCACCGCTCTTGGACTGCACGCACGGTCGGCAATGTCGGGCGTGGCATGACATCACCGCCCTTGGACAACACACACGGTCGGATAACGTCGGGCGTGACATGCCATCACCGCCCTTGGACAACACACACAGTCGGCAACGTCAGGCGTGGCATGACATCACCGCCCTTGGACATCACACGCGGTCGGACGACGTCGGGCGTTGCATGACATCACCTCCCTTGGGCAGCACACACGATCGGACTACGTCGGGCGTAGCATGACATCACCGCCTTTGGACAGCACACACGGTCGAACGACGTCGGGCATGGCATGCCATCATCTCCTTTGGGCAGCACACACGGTCGAACGACGTCAGGCATGGCATGCCATCATAGCCCTTGGACGGCAAACACGGTCGAACGGCGTCAATCGTGACATTCCATCACCGCCTTTGGACAGCACACACGGTCGAACGACGTCGGGCGTTGCATGCCATCATCGCCTTTGGGAAGCACACACGGTAGAATGACGTCGGGCGTGGCATGACATCACCGCCTTTGGACAGCACACACGGTCGAACGACATCGGGCGTGGCATTCCATCATCGCATTTGGGCAGCACACACGATCGAACGACGTCGGGCGTAGCATGCCATCATCGGCCTTAGACTGCACGCACGATCAGACGACGTCGAGCGTGGGATGACATCACCGCCCTTGGAAAGCACACACAGTCGGCAACGTCGGTCGTGGCATGACATCACCGCCCTTGGACAGCACACACGGTTGGCAACGTCGGGTGTGGCATGACATCACTGCCCTTGGACAACACACACGGTCGAACGACGTCAGGCGTGGCATGACATCACCGCCCTTGGGCAGCACACACGATCAGACTGCGTCGGGCACGACATGACATCACTGCCTTCGGACAGCACACACGGTCGAACGATGTCGGGCGTGGCATGCCATCATCGCCTTTGGGCAGCACACACGGTCGAACGACGTCGGGCATGGCATGCTATCATAGCCCTTGGACGGCAAACACGGTCAAATGACGTCAGGTGTGACATGTCATTACCACCTTTGGACAGCACACACGGTCGAACGACATCGGGCATGGCATACCATCATCCCCTTCGGGCAGCACAAACGGTCAAACGATGTCAGGCGTGGCATGCCACCATCGCCATTGGACTAGCTCACACAGTCGGACGACGTCGAGCATTGCATGCCATCATTGCCCTTGGACGGTAAACACGGTCAGACGATGTCGGGCGTGGCATGCCATCATCTCCCTTGGACAACACACACGGTCGGCAACGTCGGGCATGGCATTACATCACCGCTCTTGGACTGCACGCATGGTCGGCAATGTCGGGCGTGGCATGACATTACCGCCTTTGGACACCACACACGGTCGGATAACGTCGGGCGTGACATGCCATCACCGCCCTTTGACAACACACACAGTCGGCAACGTCAGGCGTGGCATGACATCACCGCCCTTGGACATCACACGCGGTCAGACTACGTCGGGCGTTGCTTGACATCACCTCCCTTGGGCAGCACACACGATCGGACTACGTCGGGCGTGGCATGACTTCACCACCCTTGGACAGCACGGTCGAACGACGTTGGACGTGGCATGACATCACCGCCCTAGGACAGCATGCACAATCGGACGACATCGCGCGTGGCATGACTTCACCGCCCTAGGACAGCACACACGGTCGAACGACGTCAGCGTGGCATGATATCACCGCCCTTGGACGGCACGCACGGTCGGATGACGTTGGGCGTGGCATGACATCACCGCCTTTGGACAGCACACATGGTAGAACGACGTCAGGCGTGGCATGCCATCATCGCCTTTGGGCTGCACACACGGTAGAAAGACGTCGGGTGTGGCATGCAATCATCATTTAGGGCAGCACACACGGTCAAACGACGTCGGGTGTGGCATACCATCATCGCCTTTGGAAAGCACACACAGTCAAACGATGTCGGGAGTGGCATGACATCACCGCCCTTGGACTACACACACGGTCGGACCACGTCAGGCGTGGCATGACATCACCGCCCTTGGACGGCACACACGGTCGGCAATGTCGGGCGTGGCATGACATCACCGCCCTTGGACAGCACACACGGTCGGTAACGTCGTGCGTGGTATGCCATCACCGCCCTTGGACAGCACACAAGATCAAAAGACGTCGGTCGTGGCATGACATCAGCGCTCTTGGAAAGCACACACGGTCGGACGACGTCAGGCGTGGCATGCCATCATCGCCCTTGGACAACACACACGGTCGGCAACGTCAGGCGTGGCATGACATCACCGCCCTTAGACATCACACGCGGTCGGAAGACGTTGGGCGTGGCATGACATCACCTCCCTTGGGCAGCACACACAATCGGACTACGTCGGGCGTGTCATGACATCACCGCCTTTAAATAGCACACACGGTCGAACGAGGTCGGGCGTGGCATGCCATCATTGCCCTTGGACGGCAAACACGGCAGAACGACGTCAGGCGTGACATGCCATCACCGCCTTTTGACAGCACACACGGTCGAACAACGTCGGGCGTGGCATGCCATCATCGCCTTTGGGCAGCACACACGGTCGAAAGACATCGGGCGTGGCATGACATCACCGCCCTTGGGCAGCACACACGATCAGACTACGTCGGGCACGGTATGACATCACTTCTTTCGGACAGCAAACACGGTCGAACGACGTCGGGCGTGGCATGCCATCATCTCCTTTGGGCAGCACACACGGTTGAACGACGTCGGGCATGGCATGCCATCATAGCCCTTGGACGGCAAACACGGTCGAACGACGTTAGGCGTGACATGCCATCACCACCTTTGGACAGCACACACGGTCGAATGACGTCGGGCGTGGCATGCCATCATCGCCTTTGGGCAGCACACACCGTCGAATGACGTCGGGCGTGGCATGCCATCATCGTCTTTGGGCAGCACACAAGGTCGAACGACGTCGGGCGTTGCATGCCATTATCGCCTTTGGGCAGCACACACGGTCGGACGACGTCGGGCGTGGCACGACATCACCGCCCTAGGACTGCATGCACAATCGGACGACATCGGGCACGACATGAATTCACCGCCCTTGGACAGCACACACGCGTGGCAGTATATCACCACCCTTATACGGCACGCACAGTCGGACGACGTTGGGCATGGCATGTAATCATCGCCTTAGGGCAGCACACACGGTCGAACGACATCGGGCGTGGCATACCATCATCGCCTTTGGACTACACACAAGGTCGGACCACGTCAGGCGTTGCATGACATCACCCCCCTTGGACGGCACACACGATCGGCAACGTCAGGCGTGGCATGACATCACCGCCCTAAGACAGCACACGCGGTCGGCAACGTCGGGCGTGGCCATACATCACCGCCCTTGGATAGCACACACGGTTGGACGACGTCAGGCGTGGTATGACATCACCTCTCTGGGGAAGCACACACGATCGGACTACGTCGGGCGTAGCATGACATCACCGCCTTTGGACAGCACACATAGTTGAACGACGTCGGGCGTGGCATGACATCACCGCTCTAGGACTGAACGCACGGTCGGACGACGTCGGGCGTGGCATGACATCACCGCCCTTAGACTGCACACACGGTCGGCAACGTCGGGCGTGGCATGACATCACCCCCTTTGGACAGCACACACGGTCGAATAACGTCGAGCGTGTCATGCCATCATCACTTTTGGGAAGCACACACGGTCGAAAGACGTCGGGTGGTGCATGACATCACTCCCTTTGGACAGCACACACAGTAGAACGACGTCGGGCGTGGCATGCCATCATCACCTTTGGGAAGCACACACTGTCGAAAGACGTCGAGTGTGGCATGAAATCACCGCCTTTGGACAGCACACACGGTCGGACGATGTCGGGCGTGGCATGCCATCACCGCCCTTGGACAACACACACGGTCGGCAACGTCGGGCGTGGCCATACATCACCGCCCTTGGACAGCACACACGGTCGGACGACGTCGGGCATGGTATGACATCACCTCCCTGGGGAAGCACACACGATCGGACTACGTCGGGCGTAGCATGACATCACCGCCTTTGGACAACACACATAGTTGAACGACGTCGGGCGTGGCATGCCATCATCGCATTTGGGCAGCACAAACGGTCTAACGACGTCGGGTGTGGCATTACATCACCGCCCAAGGACTGCATGCACGGTTGAACGACGTCGGGCGTGGCATGACATCACCGCCCTAGGACTGAACGCACGGTCGAATGACGTCGGGCGTGGCATGACATCACCGCCCTTGGACAGCACGCTCGGTCGGACGACGTCGAGCGTGGCATGACATCACCGCCCTTGGACAACACCCACGGTCGGCAACTTCGGGCATGGAATTACATCACTGCTCTTGGACTGCACGCACGGTCGGCAACGTCGGGCGTGGCGTGACATCACCGCCCTTGAACAACACACACGGTTGGACGACGTTAGGCATACCATGCCATCATCGCCACTGGACAACACATACGGTTGAACGACGATAGGCGTGGCATGCCATCATCACCTTTGGGAAGCACACACGGTCGAAAGACGTCGGGCGTGGCATGACATCACCGCCTTAGGACAGCACACACGGTCGAACGACGTCGAGCGTGGCATGCCATCATCACCTTTGGGCAGTACACAGTCGAACGACATCAGGCATGGCATGCCATCATCCCCTTGGGCAGCATAAATGTTCAAACGATGTCGGGCGTGGCATGCCACCATCGCCTTTGGACTAGCTCACACAGTCGGACGGCGTCGGGCGTGGCATTACATCACCGCTCTTGGACTGCACGCACGGTCGGCAACGTCGGGCGTGGCATGACATCACCGCCCTTGGACAGCACACACGGTCGGACAACGTCGGGCGTGATATGCCATCACCGCCCTTGGACAGCACGCACGGTCAGACGACGTCGGGCGTGGCATGACATCACCGCCCTTGGACAACACCCACGGTCGGCAACGTCGGGCGTGGCATTACATCACCGCTCTTGGACTGCATGCACGGTCGGCAATGTCGGGCGTGGCATGACATCACCGCCCTTGGACAACACACACGGTCAGACGATGTCAGGCTTGACATGCCATCACCGCCTTTGGACAACACATACGGTTGAACGACGTTGGGCGTGGCATGCCATCACCGCCTTTGGACAGCTCACACGGTCGAACGACGTCGGGAGTGGCATGCCACCATCACCTTTGGGAAGCACACACGGTCGAAGGACGTCGGGCGTGGCATGACATCACCGCCTTTGGACAGCACACACGGTCGAACGACGTCGGGCGTGGCATGCCATCATCACCTTTGGGAAGCACACACGGTCGGAAGACGTCGGGCGTGGCATGACATCACCGCCCTTGGACAACACACACGGTCGGACGACGTCGGGCGTGGCATGCCATCACCGCCCTTGGACAACACACACGGTCGGCAACGTCGGGCGTGGCCATACATCACCACCCTTGGATAGCACACACGGTCGGACGACGTCGGGCGTGGTATGACATCACCTCCCTGGGGAAGCACACACGATCGGACTCCATCAGGCGTAGCATGAAATCACCGCCTTTGGACAGCACACATAGTTAAACGACGTCGGGCGTGGCATGCCATCATCGCCTTTGGGCAGCACAAACGGTGTAACGACGTCAGGTGTGGCATGACATCACTGCCCAAGGACTGCACGCACGGTTGAACGACGTCAGGCGTGGCATGACATCACCGCCCTAGGACTGAACGCACGGTCAGACGATGTTGGGCGTGGCATGACATCACCGCCCTTGGACAACACGCACGGTCGGACGACGTCGGGCGTGGCATGACATCACCGCCCTTGGACAACACCCACGGTCGGCAACGTCGGGCGTGGCATTACATCACCTCTCTTGGAATGCATGCACGGTCGGTAACGTTGGGCGTGGAAAGACATCACCGCCCTTGGACAACACACACGGTCGGACGACGTCAGGCGTGACATGCCATCACCGCCTTTGGAAAACACATACGGTTGAACGACGTTGGGCGTGACATGCCATAACCGCCTCTGGACAGCACACACAGTCGAACGACGTCTGGCGTGGCATGCCATCATTACCTTTGGGAAGCACACACGGTCGAAAGAAGTCGGGCGTGGCATGACATCACCGCCTTTGGACAGCACACACGGTCGAATGACGTCGGGTGTGGCATGCAATCATCATCTTAGGGCAGCACACACGGTCAAACGACGTCGGGTGTGGAATACCATCATCACCTTTAGGTAGCACACACGTTTGAACGACATCGGGCATGGCAAGCCATCATCCCCTTTGGGCAGCACATACGGTCAGATGACGTTGGACGTGGCATGCCATCATCGCCTTTGGGCAGCACACACGGTCGAATGACGTCGGGCGTTGCATGCCATCATCGCCTTTGGGCAGCACACAAGGTCGAACGACGTCGGGCGTTGCATGCCATTATCGCATTTGGGCAGCACACACGGTCGAACGATGTCGGGCGTGGCATGACTTCACCGCCCTTGGACAACATGGTCGAACGACGTCGGGCGTGGCATAACATCACCGCCCTTGAATGGCATGCACAGTCGGACGACATCGGGCGTGGCATGACATCACCGCCCTAGGACTGCATGCACGATCAGATGACATCGGGCGTGGCATGACTTCACCGCCCTTGAACAGCACACACGGTCGAACGACGTCGGCGTGGCATAATATCACCGCCCTTGGATGGCACGCACGGTCGGACGACGTTGGGCGTGGCATGACATCACCGCCTTTGGACAGCAGACACGGTAGAACGACGTCCGGCGTGGCATGCCATCATCGCCTTTGGGCTGCACACACGGTCGAAAGACGTCGGGCGTGGTATGCAATCATCGCCTTAGGGCAGCACACACGGTCAAACATCGTCTGGCGTGGCATACCATCATCGCCTTTTGAAAGCACACACGGTCAATCGATGTCGGGCATGGCATGACATCACCGCCCCTGGACTACACACACGGTCGGACCACGTCAGCCGTGGCATGACATCACCGCCCTTGGACGGCACACACGGTCGGCAACGTCGGGAGTGGCATGACATCACTTCCCTTGGACAGCACACACGGTCGGCAAAGTCGTGCGTGGTATGCCATCACCGCCCTTTGACAGCACACACGGTCGAACGACATCAGGCGTGGAATGACATCACCGCCTTTGGACAGCACACATGGTCGAACGACGTCGGGCATGGCATGACATTACCACCTTTGGACAGCACACACGGTCGAGCGACGTCGAGCGTGGCATGCCATCATCGCCTTTTGGCAGCACACACGGTCGAATGATGTTCAGCATGGCATGACATCACCGCCCTTGGACAGCACACACGGTCGAACAACGTCGGACGTGAAATGCCATAACCGCCTTAGGATAGCACACTCAGTCAAACAATGTTGTGTGTGGCATGACATCACTGCCCTTGGACTGGACGCACGGTCGGACGACGTCGGGAGTGGCATGCCATCATCGCCTTTGGGCAGTACAAACAGTCGAACGATGTCGGGCGTGGCATGACATCACCGCCCTAGGACTGCACGCACGGTCGGACGACGTCAGGCGTGGCATGACTTCACTGCCCTTGGACATCACACACGGTCTAACGACGTCGGGCGTGGCATGACATTATCGCCATTGGACGACATGCACGTTCGGACGACGTTGGGCGTGTAATGACTTTGCTGCCCTTAGACTGCATACACGGCCGGCAACGTTGGGCGTGGCATGACATCACCGCCCTTGGACAACACACACGGTCAAACGATGTCGGGCATGGTATGACATCATCGCCCTTGGACGACAAACACGGTCGAACGACGTCAGGCGTGACATGCCATCACCGCCTTTGGAAAACACACACGGTCGAACGACGTAGGGCGTGGCATGCCATCATCGCATATGGGAAGCACACACGGTCGAACGACGTCGGGCGTGGCATGACATCACCGCCTTTGGACAGCACACACGGTCGAACGACGTCAGGATTGACATGCCATCACCGCCTTTGGACAGCACACACGGTCAAACGACGTCAGGCGTGGCATGCCATCATCGCCTTTGGGCAGCACAAACGGTCGAACGACATCGAGCGTGGCATGACATCACCGCCCTAGGACTGCACGCACGATCAGACGACGTCGGGCGTGGCATGACTTCACCGCCCTTGGATAGCACACACGGTCTAATGACGTCAGGCGTGGCATGACATCACCGCCCTTAGAGGGCACGCACGTTCAGACGACGTCGGGCGTGGAATGACATCACAGCCCTTGGATAGTATACACGACCGACAACGTAGGGCGTGGCATTACATCGCCGCTCTTG